>VCHN02000014.1:163907704-164209066 GCA_007115665.2 Sequoiadendron giganteum
TCATCAAGGATCTTGAAGCCTATCACAAGGGATTGGTAAAGGGCCACTTTCCACATCAAAGTGACACCAATCCCCCCATGGGATGGAATTTTGATCTATTTGGATAGATTTACATGCTTTTTTTTGTTTCTTATTATTTTGTTTCATGTTTTCTTATCTTTGTATGATCAAGAATTTCATAATGTATAATTATTTGTGCCTACTAATGTGACTAACTTGGTTTGTTTTGTTTCATGTTTTCTTGGTTTAGATCATCATTCACACCATCATTTATATAACTCTATGCATACATAAGTTCAGATCTATCATTGAGAAAGGGTGCCTCAAACTTGATGGCATAAAAGGCTTCAAGCTTTGGTTTCATTGGACTAATAGGTGAATGTCGATGAGACAAAATCCCTAGTCCCCTTGAGATCTAGATAAGCACTCCATATGTTGGTGTTAAGTGCTTTATCGGGTTGACAATTAAATTTCGATGGGATTTAGAAATGAGTCTCCTCAACATCTTGATAGAGGCTTGGCTTATTACTAAGTGTGTTAAGGTCTACATCAACCGAAGCTTCATCAATTAGACAAGTGAATTTCAATGGGAGTGAATGAGAAATCTCTTCGACATATCGATCAATTACAAGAAGTGTTTCATCGAAAGGACAAGTCGATGTTGGAGGGATTCACTTGGTTGTCGCTTTGACATTTTGGTGAATGGCTAGAAGGAAGCTTTTTAAGGAGATAAAAGGATATCAACGGGACCTAAAATGTGGTCCCTTCGATATTTTGGTGGAGCTTCGTTTAAAAGAATTCGTCATATCAGAAGGAGTTGTTATAGAGTCTCTTTGATATCTCAATGCAAGGTGTTGGAAGTGGTGAACGGTTGTGAAGGATCACTTCATCGAAGGGAATGATGAATGTCAGAAGGACATTAATGCAAGTCCCTTCGACATTTTGTTAGGATGCTTACAAATTTGGTGTGCTCGAATCGGTGTGACTTTACCTAATCGAAAGGTGTTACTTGGGTGTCTCTTTGACACTTTGATGGAATTATAGTCTTATTGATGAGACAAAGGGAGTTCAAAGAGACAAGGTTTTATGTCTCTTTGACATTATGATATTACTTTGATGGAGGCAGAAGGTAATGACAATTGAGTCGGTTAGTGACCATTTGTTTGGTATGGAAGTTGGAACATTGGTCTTCTCGAAACATTTGTGGAGTTTGTATCGAATTTCATAGCACATTGTAACTGTGTCAAGATGATCTAAGATGATCAAAGTAATGATCAAAGTGAATGTAACGTAATATTTTTGGAATCATTCTATGAATTAACACTTGAAGGAGAATAGATCTATAACTTGTATTTAATATCTGTTTTATTGCAATACAAGAGATCAATACTTTGGTATGTGGGTTTTTTCCCGTAAGGGTTTTCCCACGTAAAATCTGGAATTCTTTCTTTATTGTCTATTTTATTATTCATGTACATGCATCTTTATGTTCTGTAATTGCAAGTTTTGAAAAAAAAATTGTATCTCTCTCCTGAAGATTAGTATTAGGAATGCATTTTTCACACTCTGCTTTCCTTTCAGTTGGTATCAAAATGTGGCCAACTTTGTTGTCCTTGTGGGTAAGATAGGTTTTTTGTGTTGATCTTGTTCAGTGAGAGTTTTGCAAATAAATCTAGTTTATAAATTATTGCAAATTTAATATGGCAAGAACATCTAGAAGAATAGATATTGATCATTCCAACGGTGGAAATTTTGAGTTGTGGAAACTCAAAATATAATATTTTCTCGTGGATCGAGAGTTGTGGGATGTAGTGTCCTCTAACAAACCATCAATAACCTCACAAAAAGACTAGTAGTGTAGGTTTTTATTTTCCTACTGGGTTAATTTATTTTCCCTTAGTCCTCGGTTTTTCCTACACTTACTTAAGCTTTCTTAGGATAATAAAGTGAGTTTATTATTTAATAACTAGGAGATAAGTGATGAGATGTTCCCTTCCTTGAAGGGTGGAATCACTTTCCACTTTTGGTGGTCCATATCCACTTTTGGTGGCATCCTCCACTTTTGGTGGTCCATCTCCACTTTTTGTTGTTCATTCCTATTGGTTGGGTTTTCCACCTACCTCCTCTCCTAATTTTTATATAAACTCACTACCTAGCTTGTATTTTTCATCCATTCTTGCAATAACCTTAC
Source organism: Sequoiadendron giganteum (assembly GCA_007115665.2). Taxonomy (NCBI): domain Eukaryota; kingdom Viridiplantae; phylum Streptophyta; class Pinopsida; order Cupressales; family Cupressaceae; genus Sequoiadendron; species Sequoiadendron giganteum. The sequence goes on from VCHN02000014.1 coordinate 163,909,896, forward strand.
ATCTGTTCATGCATATTTGCATTGTATCTTTTCAGTTTGGAAGCTCTTAATATATTTTTTTCATATAGACATTGCATAATCTCTTGAAGTTCTAGTGTGCATTCTTTATGCTTTTCTAGTTTATGTAGCTTTTATTTTCTCTTATAAAGTTCTTGGGTTATTCAATTTATTTTAGATTTCTAACATGGTATTAGAGCCAGACTAGGATCCCCAGGTGTAGCAAATGTGGCTTATGGGGGTGTTGGAAAAAAGCCACACCTAAATTGAAGATGGACTGACCACAAAGTGGGTTGGTAGCTCAGTGGCAGATCACTCCAGTGGTAATGAGAGGTCCTAGGTTCAAATCCTAGCTGGTCCATGAATCCAAAATTCAACAATGACTGGGATGCAATGGACCAAAAATCCAAGGGTCTAATCAGATTGTTCTTGGCCTATTCAGTTCTCTTGAATGTCAATGAAGAGAAGATAGAAAAACTTTTTTGGAAGAAGCTTGGTGACATTTATCAGGGGAAATCTCTGGTAAATAAGTTATTCTTGAGGGAGAAGTTGTAGTCTTTGGAGATGGAGGAAGGAGCATATGTTGTAGATCCTTTGAATGCATTTAACATGATCATTTCTCAGTTGGGATCTATAAGTGTGAAGATAGATGATGAGGATCATTCCATTCTCCTATTGTTTTCTTTGCCTAACACATGGGATCACCTAGTAGTGGCTACTGGGAGTACAACAACCACTTTCAAGATGGAAGATGTGGTTGTTTCACTACTATCAAAATAAATGCGAAGGAATTATTTTGATATGGTGAAGGAGGCTCTTTCTATTTGAGGTAGATAAAATGAGAAAGGTTAAGAAGAAATACATGAATTCTAAATCCAATTCAAATAGGAGATCAAAGTCTCCTGGTAAAAATTCCAAGGTCAAATACTAGAATTGTGGGTAATCCGTACATATCTGGAAAGATTGTAAAGAGGAGAAGAAGGAGAAAAACAAAAATAGTTCTTTTGAAAATGAATCTTCTCAAAGTGATAAAAATTCCTTCATAGCAGTCTTGGTAACTCAAGCACCAGAAGATGTTTGGCTAATTGACTCAAGTGTGTCCTTTCACATGACCTCTCATAGGGGTTGGTTCTCAAAGTATGAGAAGTATGTTGGTGGAAGAGTGTATATGGGTGATGATTCTCACTTGGAGATTATTCATCATGGAAGAGTCAAAATTCAATCTCTTGATGGTAGAGTGAAGGGAATCAATGATGTGATGCATATACTAGGTTTGGCTTGAAATTTACTTTATGTAAGTAAGCTTAATGATGGTGCAAGTCTCTTTCTCTAATGGTTTTTGTATAATGACTAGAGGCTCTATGGTTTTGGCTAAGGGTGGACTAATTGGCACTTTGTATAAGTTGGATACATGTGTAGTACAATGTAATAGTGCTTCTGCAAAGTCAAGTAAATCGGATCATGTAGAGAAAGGAGGTGTTGTTCCTAAGGGTGCAAAATCTTTGGAGATGAAGCTCCCAGTGGAGAAGATAATGTGTGGCACTAGAGGCTCAACCACATTGGTGAAAAAGGCTTAAAAACCTTAAAAAATAAAATCCTAGTTGAAGGGCTTGATGATTGTAATCTTGAGCTCAATTTTTGTGAACATTGCATATATGGAAAGTTACACCATGTTTCATTTTATTCTAGTCCTCATAAATATTCTGGAATTCTAGATTATATTCATGTTGATGTGTTTGTTCTAGTTAATGTTCCTTCACTTTTAAAATCTGTGTATTTTGTTTCATTCATAGATGATTATTCGAGGACATTTTTTTATTTTCTCAAAATTAAAACTAAAGTTTTCATACGGTTTAAGGAATTTAAAACCTTGGTTGAAAAATTAAGTGTTTGAGGATAGATAATGGTGGTGAGCTTTGTTCAGAAAATTGTGATAACTTTTGCAAGGACCATGGAATTAAAAGGCATAGAATGACTCCTTACACTACACAACAAAATGGAGTTGTTGAAAGTATGAATAGAACATTGATGGAAAGGGTGAGAAGTATGTTTAGTATTTTCGGTCTAGAATAGAAGTTTTGGGCTATGGTTGTAGCTATAGCATGTTATTTTATTAACATATCTCCCACTTTGACACTCATGGGCAAGACACCTATGGAAGTGTGGTCTGGTAAGAAGCCCTTGTTGAGACACATTAGAGTCTTTAGATATGATATGTATACATGTGTGCCCAGTGAAAAGAGACCTAAATTGGAGAACAAGGAAGTGAAGTTTACATCAATTATGGCATCAATGTGAAAGGGTACAAGCTATGGAATCCAATTACAAAGAAGGTGATGTATAGCAGAAGTGTCATCTTTCGTAAGCTAAAACCTTCTACAATTGATATAAAACTAGAGGTGAAAGAAGCAGAAAAGAAGGAGGTAGTTGGTGTTCCTCTTACTCTAGATAAGGATGAATTGTGTACTCCTAATGGACCTATTAATGAGGATATCTCAAGTAGCTCTGAAATTTCTAAACAAGATGAAGAACCTTGGCCTCAGCTTCTAAGGATGTCTACGCATACTAAGCAGCAACCTAAAAGGTTCAGATATTCTATATTGGATTCCAGTTGTTCCTATCCTTTGATTGCTAACATTTATGAGCATAGGATTTCTAGGGAGGTTATAGGTGTGTCTAATTTAGATTCTTGGTTGGAAGCCATGAATGAAGAAATGGCATCATTGAAGAAGAATGAAACATTGGATTTGGTACCTTTTCCTATAGGATGAAAGCATGTTGGATGTAAATGGGTGTTAAAGAAAAAGATAGGTCTTGATGGCAATGTGGAGAAGCATAAATCAAGGTTGGTCACAAAAGGATATTCCTAGGTGGAGGGGATTGATTATGGAGAAATATTTTCTCCTATAGCTAAGATGATGTCTATCAGAATTATGTTGTCAGTTGCAGCTCCATATGACTTAAAAATTGAGCAGATCGATGTGAAGACAAATTTTCTTCATAGTGATTTGAAGGAAGATATTTAAATGTCCCAGCCAAAGCACTTCATTGGAAAAGGTAAGGAAAACCCGATTTGCAAATTAAAGAAATCTCTATATGGTTTGAATTAGTCACCTAGAATGTGGTACTAGAATTTTGATACCTATGTGTTGTCTTTGGGGTTTGTGAGATCAAAATTTGATCATTGTGTTTATTTTAAAACTGAAAATGGTCGTCTTCTTATTATTTCATTGTATGTGGATGATATGTTGTTCATTGAGAATAGTAAAGGTATGATTTTTGAATTAAAATCTCAATTTTCAGCATAGTTTCAAATGAAGGATCTAGGTTCAGCTATGTATATTATGGGGATGGAAATCATAAGGGATAGGGGAAATAGAAAAATTTGGCTCAGATAGAGAAAGTATATAAATTTTATCCTAGAGAGGTTTAATATGATATATTGCAAGAAGTTAGTTGTTCCAGTATTGCAAAGAATGAAAATTTCTATTGAAGATTGTCCAAAATCTCCTACTAAGGTGGAGGACATGACCAAGGTGCCTTATGCAAGTGTAGTTTTTAGTTTAATGTATGCAATGGTCTATACTAGGATAGACATTTCCCAAGAAATGGGAGTTCTTATTCGATTTATGGCTAAGCTAGGAAGGTCGCATTGGGATGATGTGAAGAGATTTTTTTGGTATTTGAAGGATACTTCTGAGTATGCCTTATGTTATCACAGTTACTCTTCTAGATATCAGATTTTAGTGAGAATTCATGGATATGTGGATTCTAATTGGGTAGGGGACATTGACAGAAAAAGATCTACTAGTGGAAATGTATTCGTGTTGTTTGGTGGTGTAGCTAGTTGGATGAGCAATCGGTGGGATATAGTTTTTTTATCCACTACTAAGGTTGAGTACATGGAAACTACTCACACTTGTAATGAATCCATTTGGCTTAGAATATTTTTTTTTATGTTGGTTTTGATGTAGGGTAGATTGTTATTTTATGTGATAGTCAAAGTGCCATTTGTTTGGAAAAAATCCAACCTTTTGTGCCAGGATGAAACATATTGATATGCAATACCACTTTGTTTGTGATATGGTGGAGGATGGAAAGGTTATTCTAGAAAAATTTGATGCTCTAGAAAATCTTGTTGATGCATTGACGAAGCCTGTGAGCATGGATAAGTTCATATGGTGCATCAGTTTGATGGGCCTTGGGGCCTAGAATATTCAGTGACTTCAAGCATTGGAAGGATCCATTAAGTTCTTTTTCAAGTGGGAGAATGTCGAGAAAGGGTGCATCAAACTTATTGGCGTAAAAGGCTTCACGCTTCGATTTCATCAGGCCGACAGGTGAATTTTAGTAGGATGAAATGCCTAGTCCCCTTGAAATCCTAATAAGTGTTCCATGGGTTTGAATTAAGTGCTTCATCAGGTTAATAGTCACATGTCGACAAGACTTAGAAATGAGTCTCCCCAACATCTAGATAGACGCTTGGCTTATCGCTAAGTGTGTTTGGAGTTTGCATCGACTAAAGCTTCATCGATGAGACAAGTGAATGTTGGCAGGACCAAATGAGCAGTCTCTTTGACATACCAATGAACTAAAAGAAGTGTTTGATCAGAGGGATAGGTCAGTGTTGGAGAGAGTCACTTGGCTATCCCTTTAACATTCTGATGAATGGTGGGAAGGAATCTTTTCAAGGAGATAGAAGGATATCAGCGGGACCTAAAATGTGGTCCCTTTGATATTCTGAAGGAGCTTCGTCAGTGAGACTTTGTCATATAGGAAGGATTTGATACAAATTCTCTTCAATATCTCGATGGAAGGTGGTGGCAGTAGTGAATGGTTATGAAGGATCACTTCATCAAAGGGAATGATGAATTTTAGCAGGACATTAATGCAAGTCCCTTCAACATTTTGATAGGATGTTTATGAAGTTGGTGTGCTAGGATTGGCATGACTTTACCTAATCAGAAGGAGTTACTTGGGTGTCTCTTTGATAGTATGATGGAATGATAGACTTGTTGAGGAGACAAAGGATTTTAGAGAGATAAGGTTTTATGTCTCTTTGAAATTCTTATATGACTTTGAAAGAGGTAGAATGTAACAATGGTTGAGTCAGTTAGTGACTATTTGTCTAGTATGGAAGTTGGAACATCGATCTTCTTGAAACGTTAGTGAAGTTTGTATCGAATTTTATAGCACATTGGAACTGTGTGAAGATTATCTAAGATGATCGAAGTAATAATTAGAGAGAATGTAATGTAATGCTACCAAATTCATTATGTGAATTAACACTTGCAAGAGCATAGCTTTGTAACTTGTATGTAATATTTATTTTACTGTAATACAAGAGATCTTTGCTTTGGTGTGTGGTTTTTTTCCCATAAGGGTTTTCCCACATAAAATTTTGTATTCATTCTTTATTGTCTATTATTTTATTCATGTATGTGCATCTTTATGTTCTATAATTGCAAGTTTTAAAAGATTTTATGTATCTCTCTCCTGAAGATTAGTATTAGGAAGTAGTTTTTTGCACTTTTTTTTCCTTTTATCTATACCCTTCATATCATGGTAGTCACATGCATATGTTGTTGTGTGTGCTTGTAGCACTGTGTTCACATAATTATGATGTTCTTCAATCAATTTATTGTTTATCTTTTGCATTTTTATTAGCATGACTTCTAGTTCATTGGATAATTCTTCCACAGATGGGTAGTCAAGTCTAGGAATGATTGGTACACACTGTTGTGGTAGTAAGGAATGGAAGATCTGAGATGTTTATTTTGAAGAGTTGGTAGGTATAATGCTCTACAAAGGATCTTGTAAGCATGAGAGATAGACATGTTTTTGTTGGCTCCTATTGCAGTCATTCTATGTTATATGAGCAATCAACTCATGTTCATCCTGATCATCTAATAAAGGGTTGCATTCTATTGTCATCAAATTCTATAGGGAATAGTTGTCCTCCTCGTCCAAAGTAGGCCAAATGGCTTGCTCAATATCAACATGAGGTTGGGTTGGAGGATAGAGGATCAATTTCTTGGTCACTGTCTTATTAGATATTATCATATTGCCAAACCAACAGCCTATGAATGCATCAGTTGTAGCTAACCATAGTGTTCCTAGAATGAGTGGGTACCCTACAAGGTTAAACTTTAGTTGTCTACAGGATATTCCTAAGAATCTAATGCAATAATTAAATCCTCAATGATTCCTTCAAGCTTGACTATTGACCTATCAGCCAATTATAAAATATTTTGTGTAGGTCTAAGGTGTGCTAACTAAATTAATTGCATTGTTTATTTATTCATGATATTGATTATTTCTCCTAACTAGATCAAGGTGTTCTTGATATGGGTCCCATATATCTTAACATCCACTACTGGACTACTAGGGTCTGTGTATTTACGGATAGTTATGTTCCCTAGCATAATATCAGCAAGGTTTCCTAGGACATAAACTATCTGAGGATCATTCATTTTTACTTTGTTCTGGATGCAACACTCCTAGTCTTCTCCATCAATGTCCTATTCATTATTTCTATAACTCCATTCTGATGTGGAGAATATGAATTTATCTTTTATCTATAAATACCAAAATATTTACATAATCTATCAAAATTATTAGATAAAAATTCACCACCATTATTAGTCCTTAAACATTTTATTTTCTTTCCAGTCTGAAACTCAACCATGGCTTTAAATTCTTTAAATCAGATGAAAACTTCATATTTACTCTTTAGAAATTATACCCATGTCCCACTATAATCATTATAAATGAAACATAATATATGGATTTACCAATTGAAGTAACATCTATAGGACCAAACACATTACAATGAATAAGATCCAATACACCACAAGATTTATGAGAACTCAAGTAAAACTAAACGTGGTTTTATTCTCCATAAATGTAATGCTCACAAAAATCAAATTCAATATTACAATCAAATAGGCCTTCAACAAGGTTTTTACTTTTCAAGGTCCTCAAACCCATTTCTCAAATGTGGCCAATTCTTTAGTGCCATAACATAGTTTTCTCTATAGATAACTTTGATTCAGAAGAAAGAGCACCCTTGGGTACCCAAAATCTATGACCATCTGTTGAAGGTGAAACCCTCACTTCTTCCACAAACTTTACAAAATAACTATTGCACTCAATTATGCATGCATCAAGCTTATATAATATTTCATATTTGACACCTCTAGCAATCACCATAACACCTCTGACCATCCTGCATCCTGCATCAATAGATAAATAAATTTGTGCTCAAGCAGGGATTTGCAACACACCATTAATCCTTTTTATTCTACCATGAGGAAACTTGATTTTAAATTTACCATGACCAACAATATCTAAATGAGAATCATCACCCAAGTACACCTTAACTCCATCAAAATATTCATATTCAAAAATCCAATCTCTATTAAAGGTCATATGGAAAGATGCACCTAAGTCAATAAACCATGCATCATTACTTTCATGAGTTTCCAAAGTTGCAATGAATGCATCACCATCTTCCTTCTTGAACTCAGAATCAAAATCAAATTTCTTCTTTTTATTCTTCTTTTCTTCTTTGCATTCCTTACAAACATGTCCAGGCTTACCACAATTCCAACAAATAACTTTGGACTTTCCAAGAGACTTAGATCTCCCCTTGGACTTGGATTTTTCATGCTTCTCATTCTTCTTTCCTTTTTCCTTAGTTCTTCCATCAATATTTAGGGCTTCCTTGGAAATTATGGATACCTTCCTCCTCATATCTTCAAAAAGAAAATAACACACCACATCTTTAGTCTTTAAAATTACAAAAGTACTCCCAATAGCCATAACAAGATAATCTCATGAATCAAGCAAAGAGAAAAATAAGATCTAACATTTCTCCTCCTCATCCATTTTGACACCAACAGATTTCAATTGAGCCACAAACATATTGAATTCTTCCAAGTGGTATGTGATTCATCCACCCTCTTCCATTCTCAAGGAATACAACTTCTTCCTCAAGAAAATATTGTTCACTAAAGATTTGGCTTGATACATCTCACCAATATTCTTACATAGTGTTTGTGCAAAGGTCTCCTCATGGACATTAATTAAAATAGAGTCTACCAAGCACAATCTAATTAGACCCTTGGATTTACTATCCATAACATCGTATTGAGTAGCCTGAGTAGGATCTACAGGCCTTGAAACATTCTCATCAACAACATCCCACAAATCTTGATCTATCAATGGATCTTCCATCTTTAGCTTCCAAATCTCAAAATTATTTTTAGAAAATTTAAACACCTCTATTCTCCTTGATGAAGTTTCCATCTAAAAATTCCTACAACAAGATCACAATTTATCTTCTACTCAATCTCCCACTCAAATATGGATTAGTTCAAAAAACCCAATAACCCACAACTGAAACCAAAGGTGATCAAGCTCTGATACCACTTGTAAGGAAGCTAAGGTAGCAGAACAAATTCCTACACTAATATTGATAGGAGAATAATGTAACAAATTTACATATCTTTCACAGTTACAGAAACTTAGACAGAAATAGATGTAAATATCATGCATACCACAACATAGTGATTTATGTGAGGAAAACCCTTTCGAGAGAAAACCTCACACTCCAAAAGCCACCCAATATATTATTCAAAAATCACATATTACAATATACTTGTAGAGCAAGCTTCTCACAGGATTATCACCACCAGAGATCTAGAGACAACATGACTTCTATCAAACTCTCAAAATACATTGTCATCTACAATCGTAGTGCAACACCCTCATAAAATAGAGTTACCTTCTAGGGCAAGATACACCAAAAAAATATCCACCATTAGATCTAAAACCTAATAATTAATGGTCTAGATTTACAATGTATCATTTATTTAGTGTATGTCGACCATTTTAAGAGTTTTCTGAAAAAGTTAACAAAAAATTATTTACACACATCCCACTCCTCCCCTTGCTACCATTGTATATTACATATATCAATGTAACTAGCAAATATATATCCTATCAACAATAACCTTTATATAATTGCAAGGTTGAGACACATTTTCCCAAAAAAAAATTAGAACATCCCCTTGTGCATCACCCATGGTTCAGTATGTCCCATTTTTTAGTGTGGTAGAGTCCAAATTACTGATTTGTAAACTTGGTAGAAACCACACAATTCAGAGGAATGACTAGCTAAACAGTCCACTCAACATGGTAAAGAATTCATTAAATTTTCAACCAAGGCTTGTAAACTTGTGATGGTGTTGGACTATATGTGCCTTCAAGGACTTGAGGTTACCTGGTTTATCCTATTAAATTTATTCTACTTGCTAGAAAATCACAAAACCACATAACAGTAAAAGAAGTAAATTGGCACTAATGGCTACATGTAGCACCCCTCCTATATGCTTATTTTTTCAAACAGTGTTTTTATTTTGATAGACTATGATACTATGTTGTTTTTATTTGATCGCTCACATTGGAGCGATGATGGTTTTTTATATTGAGATGTGATGGTACACTATATTGATGATTATTGTTTATGATATGCTTTCTGGTTAGCATAGTTGATTATGTGAGTTGATGTTGATATATGTTCATCTATAGTTATTTGATGTTTTAGTTTATCATTTTTAATGTGACACTGTATTGGTGTAGAAGACGGGATTGCATCACTCACCTATGAGTGCCCTATGATTCCGCTATTTTCTCTTCATGGTGTGATTATTCATGTTCTATATAGATGTACAAAATATGTTTTGATTGCAGGATTGCAGGTATAGGACATCAGCTCCATCTGGATTCACAATTTTGAATGTGTCCATTGCCCAACAGAATAGTTGATTGGGAGATAGTAACAATATTTCCTTGTTAAACCACAACCCTAGTCATAGTGTGTCATTAGTCCTTATTTTGGTTGTTTGTTGTCATGTAGTTCCTGTTTTCCTTGTCCTTTAATTATTTTGCAAGGTATGATTTGTAGGAAAATAATATTTTTAATGTTTTGAATTGATTATTTATTTAAATTTGATTAACATTGTTAGAAGCTTTAAATTTGATTTAATTAATTAGATTAAATTTGCTATTTTATTTTATTTTTATTTTTTTGTGGATAAGATGTTACCATAGGGGTAACTCCTTGCTAATGAGCTTGTGGGGCTCCAATTTTCATTCCTTCTATCTTCCCGCCAAAAACTCCACCATTGTTATGTTTGACCAACACCACCATGTTTATGCTTAACCATGGTGTGTGTGTTGAGGTGGCACTTTTGGTACATGGAAAGTGTCCCTCGATCTGATCACTCATGATATTTCGAAGCCAAGTTACATAATTTCCCTTAGAGAATACGTATATCATTTTTAGGTCATTTCTCGATCAATTCAGCTCAGCTTGAGTTGGCCTCTCAACTCATTTTTAATCATGGTTGTCCATTATGGGTCGCTCGTTTCACAGTTTCAACATGCATGAGGCTTCATGTTTGCGTTGATTAAACTACTCTGATTGCTAGCTACCACACCTTCACATGGTGTTACACCCTACCCTAATAAGGATGGAAACCCCTTTATTTCTTACTTCTTGTGGATGACAAAGGGTACTTGGTGCACAGGTTTTGAGGCAAGATTGAGTAAAGCTTGCAAAAACAATTCATTCATTTCAACCCAGATGGAACCATTTCGTGGGTTGTTGATTTCCTCTCTTTTTGAAAGTGCTTGCAGATTGGTTCAGCCTTTTCCATTTTTGTGATGGGCACAAAGGATAAAAAGATAAGCAGGTTCCTTCATTTGAGGTTTTTCCTATAAATGAGTTGCTTATATTAGGGTTAGGCTAAATTTTATGCTGCCAAATAACTTTGTAAATGGTAGAGCATTTTAGGGTTTCAGTGCCTTTATGAGATTTTTAAGCTATAGACCCATTATTGTCAAAGATATCAATTTAAATAGATTTGAGTATTTTTTGTTTATTCGTGTCTCAACTAAGATCATTTCACGTGGGTTCTGACTATTTTTTAGAGACACCACTTTAGATGTTTATGTATGTTAATTTTAAATTGCACATCTATTGAGTAATTCTTTTCATTTTAATGTTGAGGCTAAATAATAGATTTTTGAAATTATGCACTACATTTGGCTCGTTAATGATTATTTTCCATTATGGTTTATGGGAGAAAATGCACGAGCAATGTAATCTTAAGTCTTTGATTCAAATTTGTACTTGCTTTTCTTCTTCTATATTTGAAGACTGTGGTTTTCCCTTACTTGTTACCCCTACACATTTGTTCCAAAGAAGCTTTATATAACCTCGTTATTGAGATTTTTTGCCTCTAGCCTAGAACCTTTAGGGCCACTTGGTTATTTGACCCAGTTTTGCCAGGAAAGGTTCAACTAGTTGGTTTACTCGTTAAAGGTAGCTATGATAATTCCTTAATCCATATGAGAAATCCTTTATTCATTGGTTTCCCATGACCTATTGGGTTGACACAGATAACAACGATTTGACTATAGAGTGGCATTTCAATCGTGTGGACTAGTTAATGAAAAATTAATTGTATCATTGAGCCATTCCATACAAATATCATGCATGTTGGTGCCAAGTCTCTTTCTCCACTTTCAGATTATATCTAGGTTCTATGTCGGTTGGATTCCAATATTGCATGATTGGATTCTCCTTGATCAAATCAGTTCCCTTATAACTTTCAAAAGTTGAAGGGTTTAGTTAATGCCAGATATATGGTAGCCAGCATATAGTCAAAACAGTTTTTTTTCTTTAGCTTCTACGACTTGCTACACCTATGTTTCTCTCACTTCCACATGCTCACCATAAATGGCGTTTCCAATTGGGGTTGTTTAGTTCCCTTTCCTTTGGAATCATCTTGATGGATTTTGTGTAGATGGTTAAAATAATGTATGTCTTATTTCCATACATAGGATTTTAGGGATTTGGGATCTGTGTGGAATGCACCCTGCCTACACTATTAATCCAGACGTATTCAAGTGGTTATGTTATTGTCTTTTTTCTTTTTAGAGATATTGCACCAATATTTTTATTGATTAGCATGTTAAGCACGAGGATACTACCCTTTATGTTATGTTAATTATTTTTTTTTACAATGAACTCTTCCATTATCCCAAGTGAAGATATTTTGATTTAGTTTACTTGGGGTATTTTTTTTGGGCACGCATAATTTTGATATTTTCTATATACTCGGTGTTAATAGGTCTCGAGAGTATTCGGCTTCCCAAATTTCTTGTTAGTTTCTCTTGGGCATTGGGGCGCTTGGTAATCACCAAAGGGCTCGATTTGGGTTCATGGTTATGGCCAAGGGAATATGTTAAAGTTGTGGATTTGCAGGGGTTTTTGAAAAGGTGAAATATTTTGGGCAGTCTAATTTATCTAACTATCAAAAGCATTTGTTCTATATGTATTTCTCATTGATTTATTTTTCTCTTGAATGGTTGGGTTTTAGAGGATTAGAGAATTACCTGGTCAATATTTACCTGTCTCCTTTGGGGATGTTCCTCTTTAGGCTTGGGCATTTCCTCAAATATTAAGACTTCAAGGCCCTGCCATTGCTCCTCTTGGTGACCTATTTTTGTCTCTTCTTCTTGCTCAATACCTTGATTAGATAGGTGATTTGTTTCTTTATTGGCTTCTCTGAAGGTATGACATATTATTTGAACTTTTAGTCCTTGCATCAGCTCCCTTATCTTGAATATTTTTGATTGTAAATTTCATTCATTGATATGTCCCTTGGTTATGACATTTATGCAAACACTTGAGTCACACTCTAGCTCGATGTTAATATAGCCTTTTTCTCTACATAGTTAGAGAACTCTTAGAATATCTTCTATCTCTATTGTATTATTTGTGGCATTTGGGATTTTTATTGACATAGCTGCAAATAGGTGTCCGTGTTCATTTCTTATTAGATGTCCTATGCCATATTTTCTTAGATTCCCTCTTGAGGCTCCATCTATATGAATTTTGGGTCTCCCTCTTGGAGGTGGGAGCCATTTTTCCTTTAGCCTTTTTAACTTTCAATCTGGTGTGAATTGAAAGAAGGGGGCAACCTTCAGTTGTCTCTAGTTTTTCATGAGCTGGTCATCCCAAGTTGTGAATTTAGTTTTCCTCTATAATTTTATATGTGAGTTCAACCATTCTGATATGTTTCTTTCTATATTTGTTGTTAACTCACTTGTGTCCTTTGATTTATCTTGGAAAATACATTTGTTTCTTTCTTTCCAAACGTTCCAAATAATGATGGAGGCGGTTGCTTGCCAAATTAGTCCCTAGAAGGAATATTTTTTGAGTTTTGGCCAGTTGAGGAAGAAATCCCATACTTTGTTTCTTCTCAGAGTGGTCCAATTTAGATTTTTTTGGACCCAATCCCAGCATTGCCTTGCATAGGGATAGTTTAGGAGCAAATGGTTTGCATCTTCTTCATGCTCCTTTCACATTACACACTAGCTAGGCCTTTCTAAGCTAATGGATTTGAGTCTATTGTCTGTTAGTATCCTTTTTTGTAGGGTTGTCCATGTGAAATCTCCTACCTTCGGAAGGATCCATCTCCCCCAACACAGTTTTTGAGTCCAAGAATTTTCCCCTTCTATCATTTGTATCTTGTATCCAAGTTTAACTAGGTAAGTACCTAATTTGGCTCCGCACCAAATATTTTTTTCATTTTGATTGTTAATGCACACTTGTCTCTCTTTCATTATTTCTATGAACTTTTATTTTTCCTTTTCTTCCATTTGGAAGGAGTGGAAGTCCTTCCAGCAATGACTTCCTTTTCCATCACTTACCACCATGTCTTTGACATGTTTTCCATACCTATCTCTTAATGATGGAATGTGATCCTTGAGTTTGGGATACTCTAATAGGGATTTGTTTCCACCCCAAGAGTCTTTCCAAAAATCTGCTTTCTTTCCATTATTTATTTGCCATGTGGTGTGGTCTATTATTAGGTGCTTGTTGTTCATCATGAAGTTCCATATGTGGGAGCCTCCTTGGGGGTTTGCAATCATTAGGATCCTTTCTAAATCCTCACTATATAGATAATTATGTTGTATTATTCTACACCATAATAGCTGAGGGTTTAGATACATTTTCCAAGCTAGTTTAGCCCCAAGAGCTAGATTGTGTGCTTTCAAATTTCTTATCCCCGATCCCCCATCATCTTGAGATTTACACACTTTATCCCAATGAATTAGAGGTGTTTTGTGTTGGTCATTTGATCCTTCCCATAAAAAATGCTTTAGGATGTTGTCCAGGTTGGTTGTTGCCTTTTTAGTTAATTGCATAGTGGACCTAGCATAGATTGGGATTGTTGATAGGAAAACTTTGATCATAGTAATTTTTCCTACTAAAGTGAGCCATTTGCCTCTCCAGTTTAAATATTTTTCCCTGCAATTTTCCTTAATTTGTTCCCATAACTTTGTTTTGATTACTCCTTTGAAGATTGGCACACCTAAATAGTTGCAAGGAGCAACGTCTATTATGTAACCCAAAATATTTGATATCTTTCTTTGTGTTGGTTTCTTAGTATTAAAGAGGTACACTTTTGATTTGTCTTTGTTTATTTGTTGCCCCGATACTTTAATATATTCTTCCATGCAATATTTGATCCTTGTTGCCTCATTTATTGTGGCTTCCCCAAATAGCAATGTATCATCAGTAAATTTTTGATGGGTGATGGCCTCTATGTTTGGAGTATTCTACAGGCCTTTCTAGCTACCTTCCCGCTTATATTTCTCAATATTTTTGTTGAGTGCTTCCGCCACTATTACAAAAAGCAAGGGGGAGATAGGGTCCCCCTGTCTAATTCTGTTTGTACTCTCAAAGAAGCCACATGGAAGACTATTAACAAGGATTGAGTATCTTGTTGTAGAGAGACAAAAGAAGATCATTTGTAGCCAATCCTTACAAAACCCCATTTCTTCCATAATTTTATATTAGGAATCTCCATTTAACCCTGTCATAAGCTTTGCTTATGTCTAGTTTTATTATCATACTTTGAATGTTATCTTTATTGATTGAGTATAGGGCTTCATTTTCAATTATGATGATATTTTCTATGTCCCTCACTGGGGTAAATCCACTCTGGTTGGCTCAAATAACTTTTCCAAGTATTCTCTTCAATCTACTAGCTAGGGCTTTTGATATGATTTTGTAAATTTTATTGCATAGTGAGATTAGATGATAGTCCCCAAGATTGGTGCATTCCTCCTTTTTTGGAATTAGGACTAGAACTGTGTTATTCATATCTTTGATGAATTTCTTTTTTAGTCTAGAATTTTCCACAATTTCCCATACCTCTTCTTCTAGAAATTTCTAGTATTTTTGATAGAAAAAGGTTGGGAACTGATCTGGACCTAGATCTTTGTCAGGATGCATTTGGAACATAGCTTTTTTGATCTCTCCCCTTGTAAATGGGGCAGTTAGCATTTCATTGTCCTCCTGAGATATTAATTTGGGAATGTTCTTGAGGATTTCTCCATAATTGAGTGTATCTGAAGCATCCTTAGGAGCTAATAGTTCTTTGAAGAACTTCACTGGTTCTTCTTGGATTTCCTGTATCTCCTCAGTCATCCTCCCTTTGGAGGTCTGAATGGTTGTTATTCTTTTGTATTCTTTTCTTATTTTGGATGTACTGTGGAAGAACTTGGTATTGGCATCCCCCTCACATAACCAGATCTCTCTAGATTTTGATTGCCAAAACTCCTCTTCCCTCGCCAAGATTTCCTTGTATTCTGCTTTTAGTTATCTTTTATTTTTGTAGTCCTCTTGGGACATCCTTTGTTTCATTACTCTTTCATTCAGATCTGATAAAGCTTCCTCTAATCTGTCTTTTTTCAAAGAATATTTTTTTTAAACTTGTCTTATTCCAATCTTGGAGCTTGCTTTTAATGTACTTTAATTTGTTTGAAAAGATAAATATTTTAGTGCCTTTACATCTTGGAGCTTTGTGCCACCAATGTTCTAATTGACTGATCAATTTGGGCCTCTTGAACCACATCTCTTCTACTTTCAAGGCACACTTCTTCTATGTTTTTTCTAAAGTGATTGATAGATTGGTGGGGAGGTCATCAAATCCTGCTAGAGGGAGAATGAGTGCTTCAAGATTGAAATGAGTTTCTAGCCAGTATTGAGAGAATAGGAATCTATCAAGTTTCTCTTTGATGCAACTGACACTTCTCTTATTGGACCAGGTGTACAAACCATTTTTTGTTTGGCCATCCAATAGATCATTATTTGTGATAAAGTGTCCAAAGTCATTAATTAAGGTGGTTATTATGTTCTAACCTCCATGTTTTTCCTCATTCCTAAGCACAATGTTAAATTCTCTGCCCATGATCACTTTACTATAGTTTTTTGTGTCTAGATTTTGGCCAAGTGCTTCCAAAAAAAAAATTCTTCTCCTAGGTCCTGGCTGGTCTATATGTGTTGAACAAGGTGAATTTAAGGTTGAAATTTAGGCTCGACACCTCACACATAATCCAGTTTGGCTCTTTGTTTGTTATACTCAACCTAATATCATCGGTACGCCAAATGATCCCCATCCCCCCTATAGAGCCATATGATTTAGAGAATTCTTCTACCCAACCTTTCATGTGAAAGATCTGGGTGTTCTCATCCTCTATTTTGGTTTCTTGCGAGAGTATTATGTTACAGCCTAACTTCTCAATTTGACACTTTATTAGACATATTTTCTTGGGGGTGTTCAAGCCCCTAACACTCCAGGTTGTTATCTTCATGGCTATTTGAGGAGGGAGTGCTCTCCTCCCTTGCTATCTTGCCAAAATTTCATGATGCTCTTTACTCCTTTCTCTTGGGCCAATTCTTCCCTTTTTTGCCTATATGACTTCCTTTCTCTCTTGTTTTTAGTTTTTTTGGTAGGTTCCAACATCCAGGCCACTGATTGGGAAATGCTTCTTAGTTTGATTATATCAACTTCATCAGTTTCCTCATTTTATCTCTCAGAGGAAACTTCTTTGTCTTCCTCCTAGGCTTGCAATGGGTTGCTTGTGTTAACTTGTTGTGGGTGTTCTTGGGATTTGTCTTCTTTTTTGCTTCTTTTCTTTTCTTTTGCTAGTGTTGAGATTGTATTGCTAGAGTTTCCACCTGACAACATCTGATGTAGGCCTTCTTTTTGTTTGTCCCTATTGTCTTCTACCTTATTTTTCACCTTCTTCCTCCATACCTTCTTTGTTTTTTTTGGGAGCGGGTAATTCTTGGTTAAATGGTTCCTTTGACCGTATTTTAGGTAGAAGGACTTATGTTCCTCCACCTCTAGTTCTTGCTTCCAGATTCCTATCTTGGATTTTAGCACTATTACTTTTGGAATCTTCTTGATAGAAGCCACTTGGATGCTTGCGTACAGGTAAGATTTTTTCTCAAGAAGTCGAATATCTATATCTATTAGCATGCCTAATGATCTGCCAATCTTCTCCAAGAAATCTTCTAACCAATATTCTATTGGCATATTGTATAGTCTGATCCATTTGATTTATGGGTGGGGCTTGTGGCTCCTTGGGTTGAAATTTGGTTTCCATCTCTGCATATATAGTGGGCACTCATCGATACTCCAAATACCCTTGTTTAAGACTGTCTTTATCGTCCTTTGAGAGAAAAGCTACCATAAAGAAGTCGTTTGGAAAAAAGATTATTGCATAATCATAGTTCCAATTTTCCCTAGCCCATTCTTCTATGATTTCCCTAGTTTTTCTTTTTCCAATTATTTTTTAGATTATTTCTACTTGTAGTAGGTCGATATCTTCCCCAATTTCTTCCTGTTTATCTATTTATGGAATTGATTTTGTTTCTTCTAGTTCTTTATTGGTGTTATGATCCTTCATAGATGGTGCGATTGTTTGTGGGTTTGGAACTTTTATGGCTTTGTATTTGTGCTTGTGTGTTGTTGTCCTCCTTTTATTATCCTTTGGATTTGATATTTTGGTCACAGCAGGGGCGTGTTTGTTTTGTTCCTTTAAGGTTTTGGGTCCCCTCTGTTGAATTGATTTGTCATTTTCATTTCTTCGTGGTAGAGGGACATTATTTGGCCACTTAATAAATTTTGGTTTTAGGCTTTTGTGTGACCAATCCATAGGAGCTTTTGGTATGTCTTTTGGTTTCATTTATGTGTCATTTTGCTAGCTTTTCAAAAGATCTTGAAAAATTTACAAGCATTGTTTTTATGTAGTTTGTAGGAGTATTTGTTGATTCGCACCTTTATTGGGCACAGCTGAGCATTTACACACGAAATAATAAGTAGAAATGTTGATTTAATATTTAAATTGTTAGATTATAAAATTTTTCTTTAATTGATTATTTAAATTAATTAAATAAATTTGTGAAATTAAATGAGTGGATAATTAAAATTTAAATATTTGATTATAAATTATTAAATAAACAAATATCTTGTGATTTCATTTGGAAAGATATTTTGGGAATTATGACATGAATTAAAAATTAATAATCAGGGGTTGGGAAATAATTCACGGAGAGAATCATTGTGTTAACTAAAAGAGGGTAAAAGAAGCTATTTCACGGGAATGAAAATTAGAGGAGGTGATTGAAAATTGGAGGATCTTGTTAAAAGTTGTGGTTGTTGAAAATTGGGGAAGAAGTTCTCGGGAAAAAAAATTGGCTCCGGTTTTGTTTTTTCTCATCTTTCTGGAAAGAGGAATATTTGGAAGAAGCTTTAACAATTTTTGGAGTCTAAAGGTGAGGCTCTACTTCAATCTTCATTTATTCAAACATCTAGAAATAGGTTCTTTAATTTTCTTTATTTATATGAAAATTGGAAAGATTGCCTATACAAAGAAGAATATTTTATTTGTTTAGAAGCTTTAATATATTTTGAAAAATTGAAAGATTGTCGTGTTTGGAAAATTTTCATGAAAGCTTAGAGCTTCTATAGAAATTTTTTTATGCTTTGATTTGTTTGGAATTGCAAAATTGTTGTAAAATTTTTAAAACCTCTGTAGGAATTATTTTTAAAATCTTCCTGACAAAATTTTGGGAAAAACTTGTTTGTATGGAAAATATCTTCTTGTAAAGATTAATGATTTGTTTTGTTTTCCCAATTGATTTATTGGGCTAGGAAATTGAAAAAATCTATAGAATTTGTAAATCCTTTCCTATAGATAATTTTGTGAAACAATTGCCCTTCTAGAACAAGTATATTTGATATATTTATACATATATTTACATATTTACATATATATATATATATATATATATATATATATATTATATTTACATATATTATATTTACATATATATATATATATATATATATATATATATATATATATATAAATATATATATGCAATATTTATTTAAAGTTCGGTAGAAAAAAAAGTATATTGAAAAATTGCCAAAATCGAAATTTTTCGTATGACGAATTTATTAAATTCGCAAGTTTTAAAAATTATGGTTTTGAAAATGTTTTGGGGAGCATTGTCCTACCCCATAGCCGACTCTCCATTGAGGAGAGTTGGTATTGTGAAGGCAGTGCTAGCGCTTCCCCACAATGGTCACGGCCCCCCCATAATGGGGGTCGGTTGTGTATGTGCAATCGGCTGATAATGGCTGCCAACAAACTTTTAATCATCTACCCCTTACTTTATTTCGATGTTTATTTAGTGGTTATTAAAATATATAAAATATATGTGCATAAATATATTATATTTAAATATATATTATAATATATATTTATATATGTGTATGTATATATTTATATTTATATATATTATATTTATTAATGCTTTGGAAATTGTAATTGGTTTTAAATATTTAAATAATATATATATATACATATATATATAATTGTATATATATACATATATAATTTTATGTATACATATTTAAAAAGTATTTTTTTATAATAGATGCATAAATGCACAAGTTAGATGATTTAAAATGAAACATTTTGAAAGAGGAAGTTGATTTTTATATACGTGTAATTGGGAAAATTGATTTCAACAATATTGTTTGTAAATGAAATTGCATTAAGTTATTTTATTTCAAGCAATTTATTATTGTTCTTGAAATGGAAAATTGGATTTAGGAAATCCTAATGATAGTTTTAATTACTATGCCTGAATTTCCTTTATAATTGTGATTTCTTCTATTCACATACGTTGGGAAAATATTTTGTGAGTTTGTAAGTCTTCCAGATGTTGTATTGTTATTGGGGCTTCTTGTGATTTATGGTTTAGCCCTTTGTTTTCCTTGGGTAGTGCACTTGGTTTTGATTCAGTTTAAATACCTAGTTACTACGAACACGATGTGTTGCCTCTTATATTTTGGATTGGGATTTAATTTATGTTTTCTACATTATGTTTACCCTTGGGCTTTGGATTAGATCCTTGTGTTGTCAGTAGGGGAGTGGCTCTCAATCGGGGTCAGCACACAAAGTGCTTCCAAGGTAACCCATGCTACTTTTTGATGACACTCCTCCTATGACAACAGTCAGTCTGTATTGTTTAGTGGATGTACTTGATTCTTCTACTCTGGAAGAAATGTAACCTTTATGTTAATTATTGTACTTATATGGTTTAGTATTGTGATTTGTTTGTGTCTAGAGGTTGTTGGTTGTGCCTTGGAATCCCTTTTACTATCTCCTAGCATGAGGGGTGGGCCTTCGGGTACCACTTGGTTGGGTGGAACATGCACCTTACACCGTTGGGTTTCCACTTCATGTTTGTGATGGCAGGATCTTCCAATTTGGAGAGCTCGCATGTACCAGTTGCTTTGTACCATCTATTACGTTCTATTAGATCAATTGGATGTTTTGTATGTGTAGTACTCCTCATTTGTATTCGAGGAGAATCCTTGTATCTTTATAATTGTAATATTGTTGTATGATCTACCTCATTTTGGAAATGAGCTTTGTAACTGCTATATTGAATGAACACAATCTATGAATGGTTTAAATATGTTCTTTGTAATCTTTTGAAATGAGTTCAATGTTATTAGATCTATGTTCTTTATTTCATGAGTATAATTTATATGCTATAGATTAGTTTACTTTTGTATGTTTGGCTTTAAAATTTAAGCGTTATCTCATACCTTAGAGGATGTATGCATTAAGTGTAGTTCACTTTACTTATTGTTAATTGCACTTTCAAAAAAAAATTGTTACACTTCCATTGGAATTGTGTCATCCTCTAAGGTTACATAATGGGGTGTTACACATGGTATCAGAGCCTAGGTTCATAAACTGGGTACTTTGGTACATATGATGCCATTATGTTATCCTTGTGAATCTATTAAGTGGAGTTGTTAAGTGATCACGGTGTTCATGGCATTGACATTTAGCATCATGTTCTTTGTAGAAAAGCGTAGAGTGAAAGAAAACTGATAAAAGGTTATGGATGAAAAGTAATGATATGTATCACATGGGTTATGGAAGTAAATGTACTTATGGAATTATGTATGTAATCATACCCCCCTATAAATGTGAGGAACCAGTGATTGTGCATTGGTTAATTGTTGTGAATACCCCGTACTTGCTTTGTGTGCCCATGGAATGGTGATATTATCTACCCATCCATGGGGAATATGTTGTATTTGTTGGTATGGGATTATCTATACCATTATGTGTGCTTGCATGTTTGTTACCTGATTGAGGGCCAACTCGCGTGTGGTTGAAACTTATATATAAAAGTAGCCAAAAGATAGTTTCATAGAATCTTTTCTTTTGGTTCTCTAGCCCCTCAATTTGTGAAGGGGTGGTAGCAGCCATAGAGTTCCTTGGGTGGAGTGTGAAGCATATGAATATTCCGGTATAGAGTGGTCTCAGCTCAACTGATCTCGAGGAAAGGTACTCACTACTTCCCCTTATGATGGATCAGGATACTTAATCCATATGTGCTAGCCCAATCCCCACATATTTGAGTATAGTAGCATTGGTTTGTTAGTATATGCCTAGCCGTCCATAGAGACATTGATTTGGCACTAGCGATTCAACCTCGTTCACATGAGAGGTGAAGCTCGAGTAGCCACATATTGATATAATCATATATGCATTATATATATACTGTATCTACATGTGTTCTGACATGATACAATAGATACGATGCCACACCCCACTGATGTTATGACATAGTGTTGGAGATGATGTCATTTTTTTTATGGTAGTTAGCTAGGCTCGAGGACATGATGCCACATGCATAGACATGTGAAGGTGTGCTATGAGATTGTGTTATGATATCCTACATGTGTGATGAGCATGATGGGGCCTCGCACACTTGTAGAGGGATACTCATGTTTGCTTTTGATAGTGTTGGGTCAGTTAGCATATGGGTATGTCCTAGCCATGTATACCTGTTAGCTCTCAAAAATGCAGGCCAGATGCCTCAAGAGGATGCCAATCTCTTGGTACGCTTCAGGGTAACAGACAAGGTTAAAGAAACTCAACCTTCTACTCTTTAGGTGCTGCTGGACCTAGGTGGGTATACCTAATTGAATCGGGCAGACTTAACTTTTAAATATTCTCCATAATGCCCCAATTTGTCCACTATGGCAAGTTTGAAATGAACAAAATGAAATAGAATTGGTAATAATTGTGAACCAATATCCAAGAAACTAAAACCTAATAAATGAATAAATGTGAAATGAAACTAAAATGAAATGAAAGACCAGTGCCTTATAGGGTTTACAGAGTCAAGAAAATCTAAAACAAGTCCATTTGTTCTGGAAAACATTCAAGTTGCTTAGCCTTTTATCTGGTTTATAACTTGTATAAACATGCAATATTTATGACTATTGAGTTCTTCTTAATAATCCCAATTAATATTCCCTAATTATTATGATCAATTCAAAGGATTTAATCTTTACTGGAAAGAAACAATTAATTGATCATACAAGTACAGCAAATGTGCATCGATGAACAATGTAAAAACTCATTTACACTAATTCAAATAACCAGGAAACACCATTAAGGAGACAACTTCAATAGTACTCTTCAATAAATACCACAAACAACTGATACCAGAAAATGCCACGCCATCATATTAAATTTTCATTTTGATATCTCCATGATTTACATATGCTACCAGTCTCATCTTCTTTCAAAAAAAATGTATCTTAATGTATCTGCTCTATCTTCTATCTCATTCTACCTCCTCTACATTTCCTTCCAAATGGACATTTATACATTAGAAATATGAAAGGATGCGTCCCTTCGAAAATAGGAGAAAACAAGAATATAAAACAAAGACACAGAATGATTAAGCTCTAGAGAACCATAAGTGAGTTGTGGCAAGGTAATCTAAATAATCTTGGTAGTTAAAAGTATCCGCATCTTCAACTGTATTCTGGATCGTGGTTTCCATCTTGATAATTTCTTCAATCTGCTCGCTCACTTCTTCTAATGTTGTATCCTCTGCAGCTGATGTCTTCATAATTTCTTTCAACACCGTATCACATTCGTTCCTCCACCTAGTAACATCTTTCAATTCCCCTTTACCATCAGAGAATGTGATTACAGTTGTCTTGGCAGCTTCAACCGATCCCTTTTTATCCCCGAGCAATTCCTCATAGAATTTTTGATGGCGACTAATAATATTGTTTGCAGATTCAAGTGTAGTACTGCCAACCTCTTCTTGTGTGGTCAATTCATGAAATTTATCCATAATCCACTCATTCATCCTCTCATGCTCCTTCACTGCATCCAGAGTAGAAGAATACTTCCCCCATAATTGATTTAACCAGGATGTTAAAATGACCTTTCTTTTCTTAACAATGGTTGTAATGGCATCATACTTTCCTTGATTATAAGCACTCGACCCGACCCAATGATCTTTTGTCTGAGAGCTTTCTCCTTGAGTGAGCATTCTGGTTGGAACTATTGGAACACCAACCAAGTCTTTCAACTTATCATTCTCTCTTAGCAGTCTCTCATTATTTGCCTTATACATTTCTCTTTCCCTTATCAACGCCTGAATTTGTGCTTTATTCAGTTTTGCAATATCAATACCCATCTCTACAATAACCACAGGATCAGCCTCTCCAACTTTTAAGGTCATGACATGACCAAATGCCTTTTCTATATCAATCACTATTGATTTCCTGTGGGGTGGGTATAAATCCCATATCATTAGTGATCCTTCATCAGTGTTGAATTTAGAACCTGCATATACCTCTATCACCTTATCCTTATCCAATTTATGTGAAGTATTACTATCTTTTAAGAAACTATCAAACACTAATGCAGAATTCAAATCAAGTCCAGGAAAGATCATTACGCCAGCATTCTCCAACATTTTTCTCCCTTTTTTGGGAGTCATATTTATTATTTCATCATCCACACATCTCTTTAATTGATCCAAGAGTTGCTCTTCATTCACAGAAGTGATGGCACCGACTCCTTCTCTTATTTCCTTTCCCTTCTGCTTGTACAAGAATGCTTTAAACTCTGGAGAATTTATAAATTCATTATCTGAGACAAATGACCTGTATTCCGTATGCCTTGCATCAACATCACCACTTTCAAGGCTCTGTTCCCTAATCGGGCAAACATACTTTTGAGTCCTCAGCCTAGATACTTTCTCTGTTATGCTCTGTGGCACTTTATTTGTTGGAGTTTCCTCACTCCCAGAAGACAAGTTTCCTGTATCCTACAACCCCTAATTATAACTTTCAACCACTGCCTCTACTTCTTCCTCATCCAAATTTTTGATCATGTCATCAAAAGGATAAGGTACATGCTGATACCTTCCAAAATTAATCCTTTCCTTGGCTGAATTGATATACCCTTCAAGATCAAAAATTTTCCTGGGTGGCCCCCTTTTCATATCATAGTGCAACAATCTATCAAGAATTGAGTTATATCCTTCTTTAGCTAACATGGTGAAATCACCAAAACATAATGTACTAGGCATAAAAGCCTGTTTCCCATAAGAACTGAAAAGCATCACATTGCTGAAATCTAATTGTCTAACAATCTCCAAATAAGTAATTCTATTTGGCACTGTCCTTGGCAAAATAAAAGGGGAATCCTCAAACCCATACACCCTGATCATTGTGGCTCCTTCCAAATACTACCAGTCACCCCAGTTATGATCAATTGGCCCATTGAAATCCTTTGGCCAAAGAAACCTCTTAATCTCAACAGTTAATGAATAATTACAAGGATACCTATACAATTTGTACAAGGTTTTCACAAAATACTCCTCAAAATATATGAAACTAGAACTAGCAAACCTGCTATCCCAAATGGAAGTCCATAATTGAACAGGCAATGCTTCACCCTCTTTACCAACTTGAGAAATTCTCATCTCTGAAGGCCACACTCCCAACTCTTTTCCATAATACAGCACCAAGTGCATCAACAATGAATAATGTCTCAAATGAACAATAGAAGCTCCACTCTTTATGGCCACCAACCCTGAATCAAGCTCCCTGGCAATATATGAAGCATAATCAAATGGCCTGGAGTTGTGATATTGAATATCTGTTGTGATAATCATTGGTACAATCGACATGAGCTCCGGGGCATCCATCCCCAACACTTGACATACTGAAAATTATGTGTACTTCATATAAGGCTCAAACAGATCTACATGATAAGGAGGCCCCTCAGATTCTTGCAAAGGTTCTGACTTGTTACCCTTTTTAATCCTATGGATAGGCAACCTCCAACCCTTATATATTGTATCGATTCTTGAAAACTCTTTCTCCAACTCCTCACAATTGATTTCCTCATTACAAAACACCTCACCTATTGCTTCCTTGGACACATATATTTGTGTCTTTCCAGATGGATCACATATAGCCTTGTGCTTTGGATCATAGTTATCAGCAAGTAGTTTTATCAATTCTGCATTTACAAATACATTAGGGCACACCAGTTTCCCTAGATTTAATTTCCATGGGTTGCAGACTAGTTCAAAATGGTTTCTTCTATGATAATGGAAATTAAAAAGCTCATAACCCCTTATTGCAGTCCAAACATCACTTATGAACTTACACTTGTCATCTAATTTATCTACCTCTGCCCTAAGCTATGCAGACCTCCTTGCTTTTGGGCCTGAGCCACGTAGCTGATCAATAAGATCCTGATTTAATCTCCTCTCAGTACCCTCTTGCTCTGTATCAACTTTTTGCTTCTTTCCCTTTGACAAACTAGTCACAGCAAGCTTTCTACCCTTACCCTTTCTAGAACCAGAGGACTCCATTCTCAAACTTTATATAATCGAAATGCAAAAGCCAAGGAGTAATCACTTACAGTTTTTTGCTCAAGCTTTTTAGACTAAAAATCATCCTGGTTCTTTGTTCAGCATGCCAATCCTCCTGCAATCAACTCGGAACTGAAGAATTGATTCAATCTCTACTATTATATTCCGTCGCGCCATTAATGAAGCACTAATGAACACCAATTTGAAACTGGCACTGTCGCATCAAATGTCTTTTCGGTAAGAGATTTTCAAATCTGGGGCGAAATCCCTTTTCAACGTCTATTACATCTTTCGCCAGGACAAAAATGCAGTCTTATCAACACTTGGAATCCAAAAAATGATGAATGTTGCTCATGTTTTCTATGTCATTGTAACATTCTGAATCGGGGAGACATTACATAGATCTCATTGTCTCACATCAATATGCATTCCCTTCAAACTATAGTCGCCAAGAAAATTTTACCCTTTGGTCGATGAATTATCACTTTGGCATATCCTCTGAATTGTCTTGCCAAAAAATCTACAAATGAAAATACACTTTTGGCAAGATAGTGAATCTTCGGCAAGACTCATACCAATACCAAATTTCTTACCGAAAACATCTCTACAGATTACTCCCACTCGGTGAGACTCTCCCCAAATTTCTTGTCGTTATAACACTCGGACCTCAGCGAAGCTCACGCCAAAAGATTCATCTCCTGGCGACACATATCTCTATCGGCATATCTTCTGAATTGGCAAGACCCCAACACCTTTTCCAACAGTCCCTTGAATCCCCTTGTATTAAGTTCAGCAAGACAAGAGTGACCTCACCAAGACCTTCCCCGAAGACACAAGTCTTACCACAAACCTTGCTTATGAGTCAATCGGCAAGACACAATGATGTTGCTATGACTTCATGCCGATACCCATTAGTTTGGCCGAAATGACCCCACCACATTACTAGTCAGCAAGACCAACAGAGTTAGCTATGACATTATGACGATGCCCCAACATATGCCGATATGAATCTTCAGAGTTGTCGAAACAAAAGGAAAAGTCCTACTGACTATCTACAACCAATACATGTTAGTGAAAATATATCTCGGGAAGACTTTTACCATGTTTTTCTGATAGGGTTTTTTTTATGGAATGAGAAGAGGTAACTGGCTTAAAAAATGGGTCATATGACATGGAATATGCAAGACAATGCAAAGAGGGGATTTTATGCTTAATGTAAGGACTAAATGATGGAATATTCATGAATGCAATAGACTGTAAAAAATCAAAATTTTACAGTTCTAACAGTGGCTCTGTCTGGGGATGAATGATAGCAAGATCATTGCAAGAATTCAGATTTCTGGATGAGCAGACCAAACTTAGGATGATGGAACATGTGAGCATGATGGAGCGGATGGCAATGCAAAAGAATGAGACCCTACACTACTGTACATGGAAAAGAAAATTTGAGAAAGAAAATACCAGGATTGTCCATGTACTTGCAAGTCCTGTTTCCTTTATATCCTAGACTACTGTGCATGGAAAAGAATTTTAAAAAGGATTATCAAGAGTTGTCCATGCACTGGCAACTCCCAATCCTCTATGTTGCCTTAAGAGAAAAAATGTTTCAGAAATTGCCCATGTACAGGAAATCCTAGTCTTCACCCGCCATATTTTGCAAGTAGTATGAGTCTTCACCTTTCTTTCCAACCACCACAAATGGCCCTAGCCACAAAGCTTCAAACTTCCCATGTTTTCCCTTCTCCTGGCACTTGCATTCCACATCAGTACCAAATCACTTTCTCCAAATTTCCTATCCTTTGCCTTTTTGTCAAATAAATACTTCATCTGTGTCTGCAACTTTACATTCTAGTTTTGAGCCACCCTCCTTATTTCATCCAACTATTCCATTCTTCCCTCCATAGGTTCAAGAATATCCAAATCTTCTTGAAGAATGAACTTGTAAACTGGTAACAAATTCTGCAAAGGCATCCTGGCCTGTGCTCCATACACTAGCTCAAATGGGGATTTCTCAATTGCCTTCTTCACTGTAATTCTATTAGCCCATATAGCCAGTCTTAATTTTGAGTCCCAAGCCTTCTTGTTCTGACCTAGCATCCTCTTTATAATCTTCAAAAGACTCTTATTGCTAGATTATGCTTGTCCATTAGCCTGTGGATGATAAGGAGTTGCATAAGAGATAACAATACCATATGTGCTACAAAAACTTTTGAACTCATCTGATCTGAAACACATTCCATTGTCAGTGATCAACCTTGTCGGTATACCAAATCTAGTAATGATATTATCCATCAGGAACTGTGTCACCACCTTACTTGTAGCTTGTTTGGTTGGAATGGCCTCTACCCACTTGGTAAAATAATCGGTGGCTACTAATATCTAGCTATGCCCACCACTTGATTTTTCTTGTATTTCCCCAATGAAATCAATTCCACATTGATGAAAAGGGGCATCAGCCTGCATGGTTCGAAGTGGCAAAGCTCTCTAATACTTCAATTTTCCAGAGAATTTCTAGCAGGCTTCACATTTCCTTACATATGCAAAAGAGTCCTTAAAAACCTTTGGCCAATAATATCCTGCCCTGAGAATCTTTTGAGCAGTTGTTTTTGCTGAGTAATGTCCTCCACAAACTCCTTCATGCATTTCACTCAAAACATGTTTAGATTGAAATTCATCCAAACACAACAACAATATACCATCCCTATTTTTCCAGAATAAATCTCCGTTCATAAAAATATATTTAGATGCCTATAACTTCAATGTTCTTCTTTGGTTGTCATTCATTTGCTCTAGACATTTCATGTATTTAAGATAATACATAATATTTGTATACCAGTGGGTATGTTCAATGCTTGCAATTACATTCTCCTCTTCTATATTGAAAACCTGATTTGCTTCAATATTAGCTTCTGCCATTAGTTTAGCCAAACCCTGACCTCTGACTAGTTTAGTAATTTGTACCTCTATATCAAACTCTTGGATTTTGTTGATCCATTTGTATCTTTTTCCTGTTACTTCCGACTGTGTCAGAATATCTTTGACTGTTGCATGAGGAACATAAGCAACCACCTTAGCTCCAACAAGATATGGTCTGAAAACTTTTATAGCTTTCACTAGTGCAAATGCTTGCTTCTCCATTATATCATACTTCAATTCACATCCCTGTAATGACTTACTGAAAAAAGATACAGGCTGTTCATGACCATCTTCATTTTTCTGTAGCATCATGGCTACAACAGTGTGCATTGAGGCAAATGAAAAAATCTGAAAAGGTTTTGAAAAGTCAGGAGACTTAAGAACAGGAGCCTCCTTGATGGCTCGTTTAATAGCTACAAAAGCATCCAAAGCCTCTGCAATCCATTCTATCTTCTGTCCTTTTCTCAACATTATGGCTATGGGTTTCACAATCTCAGCAAAGTTAGAGACAAATCTCCTAATGAAATTTATCTGTCCAAAGAATGATTGTATTGCCTAAACATTTTTAGGAAAAATTATTTTATCAATGGCCTCAACCCTCTCAGGGTCTATCCTAACCCCTTCTTTTGAAACAATATGTCCTAAAAGTTTACCTTCTATGACTGCAAAATTACACTTCTTGGGGTTTAAACTGATTCCATATTCAAGAGCTTTTATAAATACCTTTTCCAAATGATGAACATGATCTTCAGCCTTCTTGGAATAAGCAGTTAGGTCATCTTGATACACCACCATGAGAATATTTATCAAATCAGAAAACGCCACATCCATGGCTCTTTGAAAAGTCACCCCTGCATTAGTAAGACCAAATGGCATTCTCAAATAGACATATGTTCCCCAAGGAGTCATGAATGTTGTTTTGTATTGTTCAGATTCTTTAACCTTGACCTGATTATACCCTGAAAAATCCATCCATCATAAACAACAATTCACAACCCGTCACCTTATGCAGTATAGCTTCCATATTTGGAAAAGGATAATTATCTTTAAGAGATGCTACGTTTAGATTCCTAAAGTCTACACATAATCTGATGTCTCCATTTTTCTTTCTGACAGGGACCAAATTTGAAACCCACATTGAATGTCTGATAGGTTTAATAATTCCACCATCTCTGAGCTTTGTTTATTCCTCTTGCATCTTAGGCCCTAGAGTCGGATTTATGGGTCTTTGCTTTTGTCTGAATGGTTTAGCATCTGATTTCAATGGTATTTCATGCTGAAACAAGTCTTCTCTATATGCTTTTAGATCTTCATAAGACCATGCAAATACATGTTTATACTTTCTCAACAATTCAATCAGCATTCTTCTAATTGTGGGATTTATCTTTTTACCTATGTATACCTTTTTTGGTGCCATCTCAGTTCCCAAATTAATTTCTTCAATATCATTTTTTCCAACTAGTGTTTTCTTCACAAAAGACCGATCATTTCCATCATATACCCTCTCAAGTGCCACCAGCCCTTTAGGAAGTTTATTGGTTTTAAGCTGCAAAATCTTTTTCCCAAATACTGTTTCTTTTCCATCGACCTTTTCAACAAAGGCATTAAAGTCAATCTCCTAGGCTTCATACTGATCTATGCAGTGAAGGAATTTCAAAAGATCAGTATCATCATTAAAAACTTTCCAATTATACACATTATCAGGGACAGCAAGCCTAGTCTTGAGTTCAATTTGTGATACTCCAGCCAATGTAATATCATCTTTCTTCAATGCTACATTAGCTAAAAAATCTGCCATTATATTCTTTGACCTATCTACCCATTCAATTGAAAAGGCGTCAAGCAACTCAATGGTGTCCCATACAACATTTCTATATTGCTTTAGTCTTTTGTTTTTTTCTATATACTTTGACCTAACTTGTGAGACAACTAACTCTGAATCTCCTAGGACAACAAGCAACTTTATTTTATGCTTCACCGCTATATTTAATCTAGTTAATAAAGCTTCATATTCTGCCACATTGTTTGTACATTCAAAAGTTAATAGGAATGAATACTTAAATGTAATACCTTCAGGAAAAACAAATACTATCCTAGCTCCATTGCCTTCTTGGTTGCATGCTCCATCAAAATACATTTTCCACACACCATTATGATCCTGTGCAGCATGCTTTTCAATAGGATCATTATTGGCCAATTCTGGTTGTGTTGGCTTTATATTGAAACTCCCAAGATCAACATCACAAAAACAATTGATTTGGTCTTGTGGTACACAATCAATAAGTCGATTCATCCTTGGCTCCCTGTACAATTTCACCTCTTGGCCATTTACCGAAATTGTTGCATAAGAGAGATTGAACTGGACATTTCCACCAATAGTTGTTGTCCATTGCCTTGATAAAAGCATACCGAATTGAGGAGGGGTGTCTATCACTGTTATATCAATATTATAAGCCACTTGAGGGTAAGCAGCTAACTTGACTTCTACATCTTTCATTATACCCACCACAGGAACAGGTTGGTTATCCATTGCAAAACATTTTCGTTCATATGTATCCAACCACGTGCCCAGTTGTTTCATCACTCCTACTGGCATAATATTCATGGCAGCACCAGAATCTATCATACAATTTCTCAACAATTTGTTATTTATGAGTAATGTAGTCAAGAAAGGATCAACTTGTGGTGAACTTGTCAATACATTACTAAAACAAATTTCTGGAATGTTCACTTTATCCTGTTTACTTTTGACAGTCATTTTATTTTCTGAAGCTACATGTTTTTCACTTTCATTTGCTATCAATTGCATTTCACTATCCCTATATTCTTTAATTTTCATCATTTCAAGAAGTGGGACAGACATTTTTACTTTAGATAATGCTTGAGTGAAATCAAAAGAAGAACCTTCTGCCTTAATCACTTTCTTTTGTTCTGATATTTCTCCTTTGTTCCCCTCCTTTTCTCTCCTACCTGGCAGATCTATCTTTTGAATTTCTTTGTGTAATTCTTTTACTACCTCCTTTTGGATAGGATGTTGTTTGCTTTCTTCATGTTGTTTGTTTTCAATTTTCTTTGACACTCCTTGTACAGCCTTCTGATCTTTCATAAAGATACCCCTAGGGACACCTTCCTTCTCATTTACTATCCTATTTCTCAACCAGTATTTACTCTTTGCTTCTTCAACTATAGTAATAGTTAATTTCTCTATCTCCTCATCAGTAAGTCTCCTCACACTACTATGAGCAAGAACCTCAACAGGTTGTGGCTCTACATAATCATCCTCAGAATCAGAAAAGACCTGTTGCTCAGCCATATGGATTTTGTATCTTTTCTCTATAAGATCATATTCATAACCTTCTTCCTCTGAAGATGAATATCTTTCCTCAATAGGTTGAAGAGCATTTGAAGTCAAGTAGACCTTGTGATCCTTTCCACCATCTCCCATTAACATTCCCTCCTCTTGCATTTTCTGAGCTACAACACAATATTCAGGGGAATGCAGTTTATCACAAACTTCACAAAAAAAATTGTTATTCACCATATATGTTCCTTTCTTTCTCAATGGGTCAGGAGTATCCTTGTCTCTAGGCCTGTCTGTCATAGGTTTTCCATCTTTCCAGTTTGTGTTGTAAAGCATATCATCCAGCCTAGGCCTATCCTTCATATATGTGTTATCCTGCTTATATTGATAATTATTGTTTTGCTGAAGAGGTCTAGGGTTGTCTCTCTTATTCATTATCCCAGCAGCCTTTCTGTTGTTCTCAATTATTAATGCTATCTTTTGTACTTCAGCTAAGTCTCTTGGGAATCTATTTCTCAACTCATACCTTGTTTTAGGGTCAAATACATTCGGGTAAACACTTAATGCTACAGAATCTGGTAACTTTTATCCAGGAGGTATTCTATTCTGCAATTTTATTAAATCTTTTGTTGAAATCAAAAATTGAATCATTTTGACCCTTCTGAATTCGCATTAGTTCATGGAGAGCAGCGTCTGGTGCACTCAGATTTCCAAACTATTCAAGGAACTGATCTTGAAATATCTGGAAAGAATAAATAGACGTTGTTGCTAGGCTATTAAACCAATCCCTAGCTTCTTCAATAAGGGACATCATGAACAACCTCATATGCAAATCTTCATAAGGTACATCCAAATCCTGAATGAACGCATTGAAACTCCTTAAATGATCCTCAGCAGTGATTGCATTACTCCTTGTGAATTTAGGCACCAAAATCCTCCAAGAACCATCCATAGGATAAGGGCACAACTGAAAACCTGCCAAATCAAACTGTGTGATCATAGTAGTATATTGATACTCGTACATAGGATTATTATATTGTAGATTTTGTTGTGGCACATGATGCTAACCAGGAGGTGGATAATTATTTATATGTTGTGTGGGAATGTGTGGTGGATGTCTTGGCTGTCTATATTCATTCCTGACTTGATGCTGAGGGATCTTTGGTGGTTGAAAATGCCCAGTACCCTGAGTATTCTATTTATGGGGTGGTACATACTTTGGGGGAGAGCCAGATCCATGAGGAATATTTTGAGCTTTCTACAACTTGAATTCCCTTATTTCCTGAATCATTTGGGCCTTTTCTTGCTCTTCCCTCTCCCTTTTTTGAGATTCAAACTTTGCTTTAATTTCATCATAAGTTAGAGATTCATAATCGTCTTGATGAACTTCCTGATTAGTAAGTTCATTCTGATTACCCAGCATTTTTTCGTCATATTCATGTTGAATTCTAAGTCGTTCGGTTTCGAGTCTAGCTTCAAATTCAGCTTGTTTCTGAGCGTTGTAAAAAGGATTCCTCAGATCCTCCAGGGTACAAGGCTCTTCAGTTGAACTATCTTTCCATTTGTCAAAACAATTCTCACCAAAATGTATTGATGGTTTGTCTTTGTTTGTCAATAACATGTCCTCACTTTTCCCTTTACCTTTGTCAACCTTATTATCTTTATGCATCCACCTACCATCACTAGGAGGAGCTCCAGAATGACCCCCACTAAATAGAGATCTTCTTCCATTCATATTGCAACATTCAAATCAGAGTCGCCACTCACTTTTTGAAAGTGAGAAAAGAATGTTACTTATTTATTTCCAACGGAGTCTGTATATAGGACTTTTGACTCTATGATTAAGGCATAGATTCTTTATTGTTCCCCAGCAGAGTCACCAATTTGTTAGCTCTCAAAAATGCAGGCCAGATGCCTCAAGAGGATGTCAATCTCTTGGTATGCTTCAGGGTAATAGACAAGGTTACAGAAACTCAACCTTCTACTCTTTAGGTGTTGCTGGACCTAGGTGGGTATACCTAATTGAATCGGGCAGACTTAACTTTTAAATCTTCTCCATAATGCCCCAATTTGTCCACAATGGAAAGTTTGAAATGAACAAAATGAAATAGAATTGGTAATAATTGTGAACCAATATCCAAGAAACTAAAACCTAATAAATGAAGAAATGTGAAATGAAACTAAAATGAAATGAAAGACCAGTGCCTTATAGGGTTTACAGAGTCAAGAAAATCTAAAACAAGTCCATTTTTTTTGGCAAACATTCAAGTTGCTTAGCCTTTTATCTAGTTTAAAACTTGTATAAACATGCAATATTTATGACTACTGAGTTCTTCTTAATAATCCCAATTAATATTCCCTAATTATTATGATCAATTCAAAGGATTTAATCTTTACTGGAAAGAAACAATTAATTGATCATACAAGTACAGCAAATGTGCATCGATGAACAATGTAAAAACTCATTTACACTAATTCAAATAACCAGGAAACACCATTAAGGAGACAACTTCAATAATACTCTTCAATAAATACCATAAATAACTGATACCAGAAAATGCCACGCCATCATATTAAATTTTCATCTTGATATCTCCATGATTTACATATGCTACCAGCCTCATCTTCTTTCAAAAAAAATGTATCTTAATGTATCTGCTTTATCTTCTATCTCATTCTACCTCCTCTACATTGCCTTCCAAACAAAGATTTATACATTAGAAATATGAAAGGATGCGTCCCTTAAGAAATAGGAGAAAACAAGAATATAAAACAAAGACATGGAATGATTAAGCTCTAGTTAACAATAAGTGATTCATGGCAAGGTAATCTAAATAATCTTGGTAGTTAAAACTATCTGCATCCTCAATGGCATTCCAGATCGCGGTTCCATCTTGATCATTTCTTCAATCTGCTCGCTCACTTCTTCTAATGTTGTATCCTCTGTAGCTGATGTCTTCATAATTTCTTTCAACACCGTATCACATTCGTTCCTCCACCTAGTGGCATCTTTCAATTCCCCTTTACCATCAGAGAATACAATTACAGTCGTCTTGGCAGCTTCAACCAATCCCTTTTTATCCGCGAGCAATTCCTCATAGAATTTTTGATGGCGACTGATAATATTGTTTGCAGATTCAAGTGCAGTACTGCTAGCCTCTTCTCGTGTGGTCAATTCATGAAATTTCTGCATAATCCGCTCATTCATCCTCTCATGCTCCTTCACTGCATCCAGAGTAGATGAATACTTCCCCCATAATTGATTTAACCAGGATGTTAAAATGACCTGTCTTTTCTTAACAATGGTTGTAATGGCATCATACTTTCCTTGATTATAAGCACTTGACCCAATCCAATGATTTTTTTTTTGAGAGCTTTCTCCTTGAGTGAGCATTTTGGTTGGAATTATTGGAACACCAACCAAGTCTTTCAACTTATCATTCTCTCTTAGCAGTCTCTCATTATTTGCCTTATACATTTCTCTTTCCCTTATCAATGCCTGAATCTGTGCTTTATTCAGTTTGGCAATATCAATACCCATCTCTACAGTAACCACAAGATCAGCCTCTCCAACTTTAAAAGTCATGACATGACCAAATGCCTTTTCTGTATCAAACACTATTGATTTCTTGTGGGGTGGGTATAAATCCCATATCATTAGTGATCCTTCATCAGTGTTGAATTTAGAACCTGCATATACCTCTATCACCTTATCCTTATCCAATTTATGTGCAGTATTACTATCTTTTAAGAAACTATCAAACACTAATGCAGAATTTAAATCAAGTCCAAGAAAGATCATTACGCCAGCATTCTCCAACATTTTTCTCCCTTTTTCAGGAGTCATATTTATCATTTCATCATCCACACATCTCTTTAATTGATCCAAGAGTTTCTCTTCATTCCCATAAGTGATGGCACCGACTCCTTCTCTTATTTCCTTTCCCTTCCGCTTGTACAAGAATGCTTTAAACTCTGGAGAATTTATAAATTCATTATCTAAGACAAATGACCTTTATTCCATATGTCTTGCATCAACATCACCACTTTCAAGGCTCTGTTCCCTAATCGGGCAAACATACTTTTGAGTCCTCAGCCTAGATACTTTCTCTGTTATGCTCTGTGGCACTTTATTTGTTGGAGTTTCCTCACTCCCAGAAGACAAGTTTCCTGTATCCTGCAACCCCTAATTATAACTTTCAACCACTGCCTCTACTTCTTCCTCATCCAAATTTTTGATCATGTCATCAAAAGGATAAGGTACATGCTGATACCTTCCAAAATTAATCCTTTCCTTGGCTGAATTGATATACCCTTCAAGATCAAAAATTTTCCTGGGTGGCCCCCTTTCCATATCATAGTGCAACAATCTATCAAGAATTGAGTTATATCCTTCTTTAGCTAACATGGTGAAATCACCAAAACATAATGTACTAGGCATAAAAGCTTGTTTCCCATAAGAACTGAAAAGCATCACATTGCTGAAATCTAATTGTCTAACAATCTCCAAATAAGCAATTCTATTTGGAACTTTCCTTGGCAAAATAAAAGGGGCATCCTCAAACCCATACACCCTGATCATTGTGGCTCCTTCCAAACAGTACCAGTCACCCCAGTTATGATCAATTGGCCCATTGAAATCCTTTGGCTGAAGAAACCTCTTAATCTCAGCAGTTAATGAATAATTACAAGGATACCTATACAATTTGTACAAGGTTTTCAAAAAATACTCCTCAAAATGAATGAAACTAGAACTAGCAAACCTGCTATCCCAAATGGCAGTCCACAATTGAACAAGCAATGCTTCACCCTCTTTACCAACTTGAGAAATTCTCATCTCTGAAGGCCACACTCCCAACTCTTGTCCATAATATAGCACCAAGTGCATCAACAATGAATAATGTCTCAAATGAACAATAGAAGCTCCACTCTTTATGGCCACCAACCCTGAATCAAGCTCCCTGGAAATATATGAAGCATAATAAAATGGCCTGGAGTTGTGATATTGGATATCCGTTGTGATAATCATTGGTACAATCGACATGAGCTCTGGGGAATCCATCCCCAACACTTGACATACTGAAAAGTATGTGTACTTCATATAAGGCTCAAACAGATCTACATGATAAGGAGGCCCCTCATATTCTTGCAAAGGTTCTAACTTGTTACCCTTTTTAATCCTATGGATAGGCAACCTCCAACCCTTATATATTGTATCGATTCTTGAAAACTCTTTCTCCAACTCCTCACAACTAATTTCCTCATTACAAAACCCTTCCAATTTGAAAACCTCACCTATTGCTTCCTTGGACACATATATCTGTGGCTTTCCATATGGGTCACATATTGCCTTGTGCTTTGGATCATAGTTATCAACAAGCAGTTTTATCAATTCTACATTTACAAATACATTAAGGCACACCAGTTTCCCTACATTTAATTTCCATGGGTTGCAGACTAGTTCAAAACTTTTTCTTTGATGATAATGGAAATTAAAAAGCTCATAACCCCTTATTGCAGTCCAAACATCACTTATGAACTTACACTTGTCATATAATTTATCTACCTTTGCCCTAAGCTATGCAGACCTCCTTGATTTGGGCCTGAGCCAGGTAGCTGATCAATAAGATCTTGATTTAATCTCCTCTCAGTACCCTCTTGCTATGTATCAACTTTTTGCTTCTTTCCCTTTGACGAACTAGTCACAGCAAGCTTTCTACCCTTACCCTTTCTAGAACTAGAGGACTCCATTCTCAAACCTTATATAATTGAAATTGAAAAGCCAAGGAGTAATCACTTACAGTTTTTTGCTCGAGCTTTTCAGACTGAAAATCATCCTGGTTCTCTGTTCAGCACGCCAATTCTCCTGCAATCAACTCGGAACTGAAGAATTGATTCAATCTCTACTGTTATATTTCATCATGCCATTAATGAAGCACTAGTGAACACCAATTTGAAACTGGCACTATCGCATCAAATGTCTTATCAGTAAGAGATTTTCAAATCTGGGATGAAATCCCTTTTCAACGTCTATTACATCTTTTGCCAGGACAAAAATGCAATCTTATCGACACCTGGAATCCAAAAATGATGAATGTTGCTCATGTTTTCTATGTCATTGTAACATTCTAAGTCAAGGAGACGTTACATAGACCTCACTGTCTCACATCAATACGCATTCCCTTCAAACTATAGTCACCAAGAAAGATTTACCCTTTGGTCGATGAATTATCACTTCGGCATATCCTTTGAATTGTCTCGCCAAAAAATCTACAAATGAAAATACACTTTCGGCAAGACAGTGAATCTTCGGGAAGACTCATACCAATACCAAATGTCTTACCGAAAACATCTCTACAAATTACTCCCACTCGGCGAGACTCTCCCCAAATTTCTTGTCGGTATAACACTCGGACCTCGGCGAAGCTCATGCCAAAAGATTCATCTCTTGGTGACACATATCTCTATCGGCATATCTTCTGAATTGGCAAGACCCCAGCACCTTTTCCAATAGTCCCTTGAATCCCCTTGTATTAAGTTTGGTAAGACAAGAGTGATCTTGCCAAGACCTTCCCCGAAGACACAAGTCTTACCGAAAACCTTGCTTATGAGTCAATCGGCAAGACACAATTATGTCGCTATGACTTCATGCCGATACCCATTAGTTTGGCCGAAATGACCCTGCCACATTACTAGTCGACAAGACCAACAAAGTTCGTTGTGACATTATGACGAAGCCCCAACATATGTTGATATGAATCTTCAGAGTCACCGAAACAAAAAGAAAAGTCCTACCGACTATCTACAACTAATACATGTTAGTGAAAATATATCTCGGGAAGACTTTTACCATGTTTTTCCGATAGGGTTTTTTTTATGGAATGAGAAGAGGTAACTGGCTTAAAAAATGGGTCATATGACATGGAATACGCAAGAAAATGCAAAGAGGGGATTTTATGCTTAATGTAAGGACTAAATGATGGAATATTCATGAATGCAATAGACTATAAAAATTCAAAATTTTACAGTTCTAACAATACCTCTGGCTACAATGAGTACCTATGTGTGCCTTCCCCATGATGTATTGCTATACAAGGTGTGTTCTATGTGTGCCTACTTCCGTGGAGCCATAAACACATTTCCATGTTATATACAACCAAAGTGTGCCTACCCCATCTAGTGTATGAACTTGTTGTGTGATGATGCGATGCAAGGTGTAGCCCAGGAGTACACTCTGAGTCATTTGGATGGCATGCTCACTCTACACCACATGAGGGCTACTATTATAGCCTGACGTTGCTCCCTTCTTCCTTGTTTGGTGGCTAGTGTCTAGTCACATAGTGTTGTATGGTGCAATTTTAAAGATTGTGGACTTTCTTTATTGTTATTAATGATTTTCTATTGATTGTGAAGGTTGGAACCTTGTTATATTTGATTGTGATGGTTTAGCCACACCTTGTGATCTTATTTTCTTACAACCCTCATGGTTATATTTGATTTAGTGTTGAAATTTTGCATATTTAATGCTTTATTGTTGAAATTGAATTTTTTATTTGCTCTTCTTTATGACCTTGGTGGCTAAACTAGTTTATCCTTATTGTTTTTTATATTGGTAATGTGTCATATTGTGAATCCTCTCCAAGGATGTATTAGGAGGACTTGGTGAGTGTATATGAGGAAGCAGATGCAAGGAACCTTGAGGATGGGGGTATGTAAGGTTGTTACATAGCTAGGACCCACTACCCATCTATGTGTGATGACTATCTCTTGGAGGCTAATCACCTTATACAATAAGATACTAGTCATTGTGGTCTTGTTTTGATGGTCTCACCATGTGTGTGGCCTAACACAATCAAGCCACTGAGTGTGAGGTGTGGATTATGTGAGATGGATATTAGCTCTTGGCTAATGGATTGTGTATCATCGATTAGTATGTTGCTTTCCAGTGTCCAGATGGACCCATGTGTGGCCTTGTGATTTTATTTCTAGTGATGTGCATTGGTTTGTATGTAAAGAATGTATGTTAAATCATGAATATGGTGCTTGACTTATGAGTTTTTGTATTTTACTTTTTGTTACCCTCACTTAATTTTTTGTGACTCTTTTTATTAGGTGTTGTGTGTAGGATTCCTAGGGGAGGTGGTCATGGATTCAATCATCTGAACACTTCTTTTCTGAGTCCCCATTAGAATGATCATGAGGAGCACCTAAGTCCTCAATTATTTTCTTTTCTTGAGGAGATTCTTACCCGGCTAGGCTCTAGACAAGAGGGTGATCAACAGGTGTTTAGGGAAAGAGAAAGGTTCCCTAGGAGGAGAAATGTTTTAGCTTTAGCGGGACTTATGATGAGCCTTTTGAAGGAATTTTCTCCACTCATCAATTGTTCTTGTGGAGTTTTGGAGTTTTATAATTGGATGATTGGTGTTCATTTTGGTAGGGTGTCCCCAGCAGGCTTCAGGTTTTGGGGTGATCATCTTTCATCTAGAAGTATCTGGAGTCTGTTGCAATCCTAGCTCCATCATCCTGGCCAGTCAACTCATAGCACACAGAATGCAACGGGTAAAGGTATAGGATGTTTCACTTGCAGTCGACAGGGCCACATAGCTAGACAATATCCTCAGAGGAACACACTCGAATTCAATCAGAGGTCGACAGCCATAGAAACAACAAGGAATGACGCAAGAAATTCCCATAGGATGAGTTTAGTGGTTGATCATCGATAAGTAGAGCATCAGGGCACAAATGTGGAGATTACTATTAGTGGTTAGGTAGCTAATTCAAGAGCCCATGGAAATCTTGCGGTACAAGAGACTAAGGAAGTGCCTTTAGTGTTTTTTTCTCTGCATTGACACTTGTTATGATTAGTTATGTGTTTTGAGACTTTGTTGGTGGTTGCTTCACTGTGCTAGTTTGTATGGATTGACAGTTTATTTGGCTTGGATGATTATGACATTAGTTATTGTTGTTTTCTATGTTGATGTATGGAGTTATTTATGTTTGGAACAATTTGATTATGTGTTATCATATGGATTTTGTACTATGTGTGTTGTACGCTTCTAGGTGTAAGCCCGATCCTAGGGGGAGGATGTTAGTGTTTTTATTTTGATAGACTATGATACTATGTTTTTTTTATTTTATCATTGACATTGGAGCGATGACGGTTTTTTATATTGAGATGTGATGGTACACTATATTGATGATTACTTTTTATGACATGATTTTTGCTTAGCGTAGTTGATTATGTGAGTTGATGTTGATATATGTTCATTTGTAGTTATTTGTTGTTTTAGTTTGTCAATTTTGATGTGACACTGTATTGTTGAAGGGGATGGGTTTGTATCACTCACTTGTGAGTGCCCTGTGATTCTGCTATTTTCCCTTCACGGTGTGATTGTTCATGATCTATATACATGTACGACATATGTTTTGATTGCAGGATTGCAATTACAGGACATCGACTCCACCTAGATTCACATGTTTGAGCGTGTCCATTGCCCAACAGAATAGTTGATTGGGAGATAGTAATAGGATTTCCTTGTCAAATCACAACCCTAGTCACAGTGTGTTGCTAGTCCTTGTTTTGGTCATTTTTTGTTGTCATGTAGTTCTTGTTTGCATTGTCATTTAATTATTTTGCAAGGTATGTTCTCTGGGAAATTAATATTAGGGAGGGTGCATGGAAATGGGTAGCAATTCTGTGGACACCCTCAAAAAAAAGTTGAAAACCATAACACGAGCACATTATAACATGCTCGCATTATATCTTTCGTGAAACCTAGGCAAGGTCTCGGTGGCTACAACTACAAAGACATAATGCAAGCGTGTTATAACACGCTCACATTATAAACTGTTAAAAGCAAAAAAACAAATGCAAATCTCTCATTTGCATTTCGACTAGTTTGCAAATGTAAAATATCGCATTTGCATTTCCACCCAAAATATCGCGCTCGCATTCTAGGAGGAGAATTTATTCACCAAGAATCTATATTTCTTCAGAAACGATGGCGGCACGATGATGAGGAGCTATAAGTGGTAAGGATTCTATGGTTTTTGTTTTGAATTTGTTATTTGTAGGTTGAATTTGTTAGTTTTAGGTTGAATTTGATATCTATTTTTTTGAATTTTTTAGGAGATGCAAATCAACCTGCAAACCCTCAAAATCCTCAATAGAAGGATCAACCAAATCCTTAAGATCAAAATCAACCACAACATCAACCTCCTCCACCAATCACTCAACCCCCTCCTGGCATTCAACAAAATTTAATGACTGAAATTGAGAACAACAAAAAATAAATTGAAGATTTGATCAATAGGTTGAGTGATCCAAATGGTTCAACCATAGAAAGAATGACCTTAGCAAATTCATTGAAAGATATGTTAACAAACGTAGATTCAATTAGCAAACAAATAACTAGATGGAAAGATAGGAGGCAGGCGGTTAGGGACTATTATGCAAATAAACTATCATACAAGGATGTGAAAGATTTTAAAATTACAAAAGGTGATTTGTGCTCATTATTCACTAACCCACACACAAATCAAAATCTTACCCTCAATGCAAAGAGGTTTCCTATCCATTGGTGCCACCACCAACAGATGAATGAGCGGTTTTATCATAGGTGATACATGGTCTTCGATTACCCACCGTGCAACAATTGCGAGGTCCCACAATATTTCCTTAGGAAACTATATAGTGAGTTCATATTGAACAAAATCCCAAATTATTTTAATATGAGGGATTTCCAGGGAAGAGGTGGGCGGTCAGCTCAGGATAGACCTGGTGCACAGTTGGATCCTACGTGGCAAGGTAGACGAGCTCTCACTAGGCCACCTCATGAGCACATTGTTATGCCTTTTGTTGTGAAGGAAAGTGCTAATGTAGAGACATTGCATGCAATCAGCACTTTGACCCAAAGTGTCATCCATCATACTACCCCTATTCTATAGCGCCATCCAGGGGATTCTTCTAGTGGTGGCCTTCGAACACATGTGTGTCAATCTTGTGGGGCTACTTATTCACATGTCCCCACCAACCCTCAGGAAAATGGTACGTAGGATTTGTCTGCAGCTATGGAGATGGAGAGGGCAGCTGAAATTTTGCATGAGGCATATGGCATTGATAGTCAGGTAAAAGTTAGTGCATGTCTTCATTGAATTTAATTTATTAAATTTTCATTTTGAAATGCAAGATTAACTTTTAAAAAATTATGATTTTAATAAAATTGCAAGGTCACAGTGTTGACACTGGATACACTAGCCCCCCACCAACCTATTTTTGCAGTATACCTATCGCTAGGGCATGTAACTAGTAAACAATTATAAGTTTATTGCATATTAATGGAATTGTTTT
The DNA here is from genome assembly GCA_007115665.2 of Sequoiadendron giganteum. Classification (NCBI taxonomy): domain Eukaryota; kingdom Viridiplantae; phylum Streptophyta; class Pinopsida; order Cupressales; family Cupressaceae; genus Sequoiadendron; species Sequoiadendron giganteum. Next base: position 163,953,633 of record VCHN02000014.1, read on the forward strand.
ACGAATGGTAATTTAATATGCAATTTTGGATGTTGAACAGACTAATATTGGTGGTTTTGATGGAACACTTCCTAGTGGTGGTGGATTTACTCAAACCTTCACGCAGATAATAGAATAAAGAGTTTAACTAATGAATCAAGTACTTAATAGATTTATGTAATTTATACATGCACATCGTTGATTACGTTGAATAATTTTTTGTTTTATTTTCAATTGTTGCGAGATGATACACCTCTGAATGTGATGAGGGCAATGGATATTGGTGTGACATCTGCTATACAATCCTCGATGGCTTTGACAGAAGAGGTATGAGGCAAATTAGTAAATTTTAATTTACATTTGTTGTTATAGATGTTAGTTAGTGAAAAATCAAACCATTATTGATTCACGTAGTTTTTGTCTATTTGTATGGTTTATACAGGGCTTGAGCACGCTTGAGCATGGTTGTGAGGATATTTCCCTAGTGGAGAGAGATCGTGAGATGGTTGTAAGTGATTATTTTGTCAAATATATCATTTTTTATAATGTAATTTCTATATATTCATGTCTTTACTTCTTATTGTAACAGCTAAAACTTCACCATGAACTAAACCCTAGGAGGAGTAGTAGGAGCACTCCATGAGCACAGCAAAAATGAGTGACAAACCTATCACCATCCGAGCAAAAAGGAAAGGGAAATATTTCATTTCCTACGCATGGAAAGCAATGACTTTTGATTCCAGAGTCCTTTATTGTATGCCTGCATGGCAATTTTGTACATATTTTTTATTGGACATATTTGACATTGTATGCCTAGATGGCATTCTCATAAGCCTATATGGCTATTTTGCACATATATTTCATACTTATATAGACATATATTTATGTATTCCTACATGGATATTTGGTTAATACAAATATCTTTTATTGATGCCTGTCCATATTTGCATTCTAAATTGATGGTTCAATAGATATGAGTTACGTATATTCAAGTGTATACTTTACAACTTACGTTTATAATTTGTGACTTACGTGCATTCGAGTGTATACTTTGTGGCTTACATGTTTTCATGCATATACCTTGTATTCATGCATATACTTTATTTTAATTTGTGTATACTATGTATTCGTGTGTATACTTTTTGAGGCTTACATGTTTTTGAGTACTTGTACTTCCATTATGGACATGTACATGTTTGACTTATTCACGTATATAATTATTAATTGGTTATCCCTAGCATTGATCTATGTCATCCTCAATGCATGATCCTTGAGATGGAGTAAGTACACCCTCAAGGTCAAAAGGAGTTTCACATGCATTCTTCGTAGGCTCATTTTGGTAGTGAAACCAAAAACCTCTTGCATCATTGAAACAAAAAAATATTCCTTTATAGCAGGTCTGAAGCCATTATCATTCTCCATCAGTTCTTCATGTATCCACGCCCCATTAATGGTTGTCTCATGACCTTGATGAAACCAAGCACTTATCTCATTTGTGATAGAAGAAATGTATGAAGATTTATCTTCCTCCTTATGAACCATTCATTATCATGAGATATGGGTTCTTGTAAACCACTACTGATGAATCATGGGTCAATGAGTTTGACTTGTAAAACTACACGATTGAATCCTGATAGCAATATCATAATATTTATATATCTAAATGTGTTATTTCCTTCAGCTAAAATTTGTGCTTATACTTATGTGATTGATGTATGTTTGTGTATGGAATCATAGTAATTTCTATTTCATGATGCTATTGTGTCTTTAAGGTTTATTTATTAAAGGGTGCATAAAACAAGTTTTAAATCCTTACAAATCTTTGCATTTCTTAGGTTTTTCTATTTGTCGAGTCTGGGCTCCGAGCCCAAGTCCAAGTCAAAAAATGGCTTGTCAAGTCAGAGGCGAGTCCTAGTCTTGTAATGCTGGTGTGAACACATCGAGGAATAATGTATATGTCAATGAAGAGTGAACCCATCCTTGTTTCCAAACAAACCATGGTATAGATATGGTTGGTCGAGATAAAACATCACTCTCCTAGATAGTTCGAACCATAATCTTTCATGGCTACAAACACACCTTCATTATGTGTGTTCTTGATCCTACTGAAGAAATGGTGGAACATGTTGTAGATCAAATATTGCAACCCTAATTCCATAAGAAAGTTACTTGTCCTAATTTCCGCAAATGTCTTTAAGATGCTCATCCTTCTTGAGTAATGTGAAATATTGATGTTATCTAGATCTTTGAAACTATCTGCAATCATGTGCAATACTCTAGAAGCTAGAGCTATATCTAATACTACAAATGACTGCTCAATGGAATCCTGATAGCAATATCACAATTTCACACATTGTATAAAATACCTCCTACTTATCAATTGATGAGCTAAAGGGGATCTATAATGAATGTTTCATAAGGCACATCACTTGCTGAAGGTTTTGCAAATAGGGTTGCAAGCTAAGTGGGCTTAACCTTGGGGAAAAACTTCATGGTTAAGCACTTGAGCTCTAATATACTGGAATGGGTGACCTCCCGGGAAGGCCTAGTGCCTCACCTCTGTGAGCATCACTTAGATGCAATGAGTTCTAAGTGGACCATTCAATATCATTTCAAATATGTTGCTTTAAGCAACTTACAAATTTGCAACTTAAGACTCCTCCAACCTAAGGGATCGATCTGGTGGAACATAGCTCGAAGCAATTCCATGTGTTTTGGTAAAAACGAGGACCATGCCTAGTATAAACATACTTATTTGGATGTGTTGGAACAATCCTCTTGGTCACACAAGTTGCAGAACGAAAGTTGCACCACTCTACAACTTTGCACTGCTTGCATTTGATGCTTTTTCCATCAAGTGAAAATCCGCCACCACTGGAAAACCACTCCAAGATAGCCAAAACCAAGAGATTTTTTTTTGACATGCTCAACACAATCCTATAGGATCATATGAGAATTTTCTAAGCATCACGGCATCTGAGTAATAGCATGCTAAAGTTTGCAGCCATTTTGCACTTTGGACCCTTAAGGGATCGATCCGGTGGAACATAGCTCGGAGTGATTCCACGTGTTTCAATGCAAAAGATGACCATTCCTAGCATAAACATACCTATTCAAACATTTTGGAACAGTCTGCCTAGTCACACGAGTTGCAGAGCAAAAGTTGCACCACTTTGCAACTTTGCACTGCTTGAATTTGACACTTTTTCCATCAAGTGAAAATCTACCACCACGAGAAAACCACTCTAAGATAGACAAAACCGAGAGAATTTTTTCTAGAGGGGCCCAACACATTTATGTAGAATTAGATGAGAAGTTTCTAAGTGTCACGGTATCTAAGTAATAGCATTCTGAAGTTTTCAGCCATTTTGCACTTTGGAACCTTAAGGGATTGTTTCGGTTGAACGTAGCTCAGAGCGATTCCATGTGTTTCAGTGTGAAAAAATACCATGCCTAGCGTAAACATACCTATTCAAATGCATTGGAGTAGTTATTTTGGTCACATGAGTTGTAGCGCAAAAGTTGCACCACTTTACAACTTTGCATTGCTTGAATTTGACACTTTTTCCATCAAGTGAAAATTCGCCACCATGAGAAAACCACTCTAATATAGCCAAAACCAAGAGAGGTTTTTCTGGAGGGGCCCAACACCTTTCTGTAGGATTAGACGAGAAGTTTCTAAGTATCACGGTATCCGAGTACTAGCATGCTAAAGTTTTCAACCATTTTGCACTTTGGACCCTTAAGGGATCGATCTGGTGGAACATAGCTCGAAGCGATTCCACATGTTTTGGTGCAAAAGAAGACCATGCCTAGCATAAACATACCTATTCAAATGTGTTGGAATAGTTTGCTTGGTCATAGGATTTGGAGAGCGAAAGTTGCACCACTTTGCAACTTTGCACTGCTTGAATTTGACACCTTTTCCATCAAGTGAAAATCCGCCGCCATGAGAAAACCACTCCAAGATAGCCAACAACGAGAGATTTTTTTCTATAGGATTAGACGATAAGTTTCTAAGTGTCACGGTATCCAAGTACTAGCATGCTAAAGTTTGTAGCCATTTTACAGTTTGGAGCCTTAAGGGATCGATCTGGTTGAACATAGCTCGGAGCGATTCTACGTGTTTCGGTGCAAAAAAATACCATGCCTAGTGTAAAAATACCTATTCAAACATGTTGGAGCAGTTAGTTTGGTCACACGAGTTGCAAAGCAAAATTTGCACCACTTTGCAACTTTGCACTGCTTGAATTTGACACTTTTTCCATCAAGTGAAAATCTATCGCCACAAGAAAACCACTCCAAGATAGCCAAAACCAATAGAGGTTTGTCTAGAGGGGCCCAATGCCTTTCTATAGGATCAAATGAGAATTTTCTAACTATTAGGGTATTTGAGTACTAGCATGTTGAATTTTGCAGCCATTTTGCACTTTGGACCCTTAAGGGATCAATCTAGTGGAACATAGCTCAGAGTGATTCTACATGTTTCAGTGTAAAAGAGGACCATGCCTAGCGTAAACATACCTATTCTGACCTGTTGGAACAGTTTTCTTGGTCACACGAGTTGCAAAAATATGTGTACAAATTGTTTACATGACCTTTATATGACCTTTTTCACATTGTTTACATTTCAAAATTCAAAGTTTGCAAATTTTCCTACTCAAGGCATTTATAGAACAAGGTGCTACTACACCAAACATGAAATCCAACCTTAAAATATTTGAGTATATCTCATTATGTAATTAAATCTTATTATAATGCCTCTGGCACTTCGTTCTCTCAGATCTTTTACAATGTCACTCATACATTCAAGATTCTCTTTAAATGTCTACATCATAGGTGCTCATTATGAGGTTAACTTCAAATGAGTAACTTGAGATTCCCTCGCTAAGCTTCACATGCTCTCTTATAATGGCTTGAAATCAAAATTGAGATTTGTCAAAATCATCAAAATAAGTATGTTGCATTGCTTTTTTGGCTGAGATTCTCTTTGATGGCTCTTAAATCAGCATTTTCTACAACGAAAGATTAATCAACCCTTAGTAGTTTACTTACAAATACGCAAAGTAAAAGAGAAAAAGAAAGAGCATCCAAAATGGAAATAAAATAAAAATAGATGGAAGGCACTTACAGATGTTGCATGTAGGCATCAAAATAAGGATGTTGCATTGTTTTTTTGATTGACATTCTCTTGGATGGCTCATATATCTGCATTTTTTACAAGGGGACACCAATCACTGTAAAAGAAGATGATAGCATTGGCATAAAAAAAAATAAGGTGCATACAAGTATAAATTAATAAGAACCAATGTGCATATACTTACAAATTGATCCAACGAACCATTCGGGTTTGCTCTACTCTTTACTGTGTCAAGTATTGCCTCATGGTCAAACTCACAGACCTTCCATAACGTCTTGTTCAAAGGTCTACCACCATATTTGGTCAAATGAACATTGGATGCCACGACAAGGTTCGAGTAATGAAGAATCTTATGATGCATGTCAAAGTCCTAAAATAGCCAATGTTTAACACTTGAATGTGGGTACCTTCTAAGCCATGTTCCAGTAACCACAACTGAGCCTGTAGGGTATTTGATGTTTTCTCCCTCTATAACTGGGGCCTCCAATTTATTTTTGGTCTCAACACAATGACACAAGTAATATTTTGTTCCCTCTTCATTGTCTTCATCTGCAATAACTACATAAATATGCCCTGCATTGATATGTGCAAAAAATCTCTTGAAATTTGTCAACATTACGAATACAGTACAAAGTAAGATCTAATGATATGGAATTTCAACAACTAAAAAAGTAGATATATCACCTCGTTGAACTAGATCTAATATGTGGTCAAAGTCAACCAATGATTCTACCTGTGTCAGTTCCAATGCCTTCGGAGGGCGATACATGTGAAGTGGGCTAAGATAACTTGTGAACCATTTGTCAACCCACTCCCCTGACTCACAATCATTCTAGTCTTGCATTGTACATGAAGAACAAAAGCATTCCATATTTCGTGTATCAATACTCCATGAACCTATATTTGAGCTAAGGAAAGAGTGTACCTCACTCGATCCTATTAGTGTACAAAAATCTTCATATGATGCAATGTTATTATCATCCATCAACCAAAAAATTCTATGAACTGAAGGCATACCTTCATTACCTAGACCCATCAAAGTATTACACCACTCGACGATTGATTTTGCATCTGTCAACTTTGCACTGTCTTTATACTTTAACTCTTCTCGTGCTAATGCTCTTTTCATGCATGCTCCTGCACCATCATGCTCCCCCTTTCCATGTCCAGCCTCACAAAATTTCCACATATATTGAACACATGTACTGACATGCATCCTACACAACTAGTAGAACATGCGCGAGTTCTTGAACTATGTTGCACAGTTATCAGACCATATTATATGTTGATCGTATTTTATGCCCCTCTAAGCCAAACCACTATAGAATATCTAGAATCAACCTTGCATGAACTCTGGAGCATGTGTGCGATCATCACTAATGTAAAAGTGGTACTCCCTCAATACCTCCCTTTGCTCATTTGTACTATTAGATGCATGAATGAATGCTATGTGCACAAATATCGAAACTTATGTGGAGTTGTAATACTCTGACTGCACCTCATGTTGTGGTTGTAGAGTGTAGTTCTCTACAAAGTCAACCACGGATACTATGCTTCCAACTGGAAAGGTGTCCTTGCATAGCTTGAACTGCATGTCCAACCATCAGGCTCTATGGGTATGCATTGCATACTCAAACAGTATATTGTCATGAAATCTGGTCATAAATTTGTACACTAGAATCTTCTCAATAACCAAATCACACATTTTTTCTTGAAACCCTCTTTTGTAGCATATGCCACTGTTTTATACTTCCCGAACTCTACTAGTTTTTGTCCCACCTCATCTGTGCTTTCCATATGCTGACATACTCGCATACGCTGGAAGCCACTGCAACGCTCGCATGAATCATCCAAGCATGTTGTCCTATAGAATATTTGGCCATCCTCTATTTCACATAAAAAAATTGATAAGAACTCTCTTGAAGATTTTGGTGGGGCTTCTATGCCACAATCCTGCAAAACATTGTTAGTATGCAAATCTAAACATATAGAACAATAAACATCGTAATGGTTAGAAAATTCAATATGTAGTCTACAACAACAAGTAGTGTGTGTGTGATTTATCTTGACATAAAAATGTTTAAGCAGTTCAAAAAATCTTTGAGAAATACTAATTTGAGGATAATCATTTTCAAATTTCTGAAAAAATTGGATTTGAGTCATATCCAAAAAATGCTTTCGATGTGGCTCACGATTCTGACTACCAATTCTCCTTCTTACCACATCCCTTTGATTCAGAGATGGCCTTGTGTTATTCTTCCAATACACTTCAGTTAGTGTTCTCAAGGCTTTGACAACTTCTTTATCTTTTCATGGCAGTTTCCCCAAGAATGCCCATAATTCATTTGCATCATTTCCCTAAATTCTTTTCCGCCTTTCAATGGCTCTTGATAAAAAAATTCTACTAATTCTCATTTTTTCACTAGTCTTTTTAATTAGGCGAGCTCTCTTTCTTTGAAAATTTACCAAAGTCAATGTAATGACACATCGGGTGACATTATTATCCTTTGAGCATGAGGTCTTACCCACACTCTCATAAGCATCCATTAGATTCTTCACAATAGTGTCTTCACTCGATGCATTTGATGTTCTCAACCCAACAGTCTTCATGATGTTCCTATACTTTACACCCTGCATCATTTCAACAAATAGTTGACATCTTGCAGTCTCATTTAGCCTTTCAAATAATTGTTCCCAAATCTTATCAGCATATCTTCTACAAGTGTGTGTTGAAATCTCACCTTCCATGTGCTGCAAAATCTCATCATCAATATTAATCAAATACTTTGGCTTTCTATGCAAAATTCTTGGTGGTGTTCTCCTAGGTACATACATCTCTGTTAGTGTAGGTTTTTTTAATATTATTTTTCCTACACATTATTAAGCATACCTTAGGTTATAGGAGATGTGGTTCATGTGAGGACACATGGCATAATCCATCGATTACATGTGTTGCTCCCACTCACATTTGGGTGGTTGAGTTTCACACCCTCTTTTGGCCTTATATGCCACCTCACAAAACCACTCATCTGTCTCTTTTTTAGTAGGTTATGCCACCTATTTGGCATTTTCCAAGTAGGCATAACTCCCACCTAATTTGGTTATTTGGGAGTTATTACCCCTCTTGGAATTATTTGCCCATATTCTACTATATATTCTGCACTCACCTCTCCCTCCTAACTAGTTCAGGTCTAGCTCCTATCTAGTCTAGATGAGTTCATATTAACTCAATCAATTCAAGGGAGAGTTGAGGCATATTGTATCATTTAGTGTGTGATATAACATCATTTTGTTATTGCACTATATTCCTGCATTCTATCTCTTGTTGCTCTCGTGTGGAAGGTTTATCTTGGTTTTGTAGGTGATCCTGGGTGCTCGAGTTCATCAATAACTATTACAATCTCAACATTAGGAATTTCATCAATATTTAATTGAGGTGGGCTAGATTCCATACCTTCGATCGAGAGTGGAGAAGAAGACATACCTTGAATTTCACATGTGAATGATGCAATACCTTCTTCGTCAATTTCGAGTGATGATGTACTCTCAACTTGAGATGTGTTGGATGGTGTCCAACAATATTCACTTGTGGTAAATGGTGTCCCTCCATATTCACTTGCAGTAGATGGTTTTCATCCATATTCACTTGTGCTAGATGGTTTCCCTCCATATTTTCTTGTGCTTAATAGTGTCCATTCATATTCACTTGTCGTAGAGGGTGTGTCTCCAACTATGGTATCTGAATCTGTCTTATGACGATGCTTTCGCATTCGTGCTTCTTGTGCTGCCAATTCACGTTCTCTTTTTGACGGTTGAGTTTCCTCTACAATCGGTTTGTTTTCATCAATCATTTCCAATTTCTTCTTTTCACGATATGTCGCCACCTGAACTCTCTCCTTTTCTTTCAAGATTTCGTTCTCTTCATCTATTAGTTTCCTCTTTGTCTTTTTCTTCGGCATGGCAGATAATTTTATCTGTACCATGGTAATGAGATGAATATTTGTTCCTAAAAAAGTGTTGAAGGAGTGGTCTATGTAATGAAATTTTGACCTTATGTAGGGTATTTTGAAGATATTTAGACCCTTCAGAGGAATGGGAGAGGCTTGGAGTTATCTTAAAGGATGAATTTTGGTGAATGGTTCTGAATTTCTATAATTGGTAAGTGTAAAATGGTAATTGGCAAGTGTATATAATTTGGTAATTTAAAATTTGCATTGACAACCTAAGGTTATAATGACAAACAAAATGAAAGCAAGCCATAATAGAATGAAAGAAAATTTGTAAAGACTTCACATACCTTAAAAACTAGACTTTCAAATGGAGGAGTTCAACCCAATTATGTAGCCTTAGCTTCTTCTTTCTTCAAACTCCACAACAATTTGACTTGTTAAAAATATTGTTCCCTTCCACACTTCAATTGTATATCAGTTTTCAATGGAATTCAAACTTCAATTGATATTATATGTCTTTCAACATGGAAAATCTGCTATTTCATGCAAAGGTGGTTAAAAGATCATGGAAAAGGTGATGGAATGTGAAAAGAATGCTTGCACACTTCACAACATCATAAAAAAGCTATTTTTTGTTGGAGCATGCACAAAACCAAGGGAATATGCAGATTGTGGGCCTTTAAATCATGGGTATATAGAATTTTTTACCATTTTAGTGGAGTAAAAAATGCACTCGTGCTATAATGTGCACACATTATAACGCAAGCGTGTTATGTGAAATTTGGTTTTCTTAGTGTATTTTTTAGAGTATAGGAGTTTCTGAGAGAGTGAGAGGGAGAGAGGGAGAGAGGGGGAGAGGGAGAGAGTGGGAGATAGAGAGGGAGGGATAAGGGGAGAGTGGGAGAAAGAGAGAGTGGGAGGGATGGAGAGGAGTGGAAGATAGTGTGGGAGGAAAGAGGGAAGAGGGAGATAGAGAGGGAGGAGAGAGGGGAGAGTGGGAGAGAGTGGGAGAATGGGAGAAGTGGAGAGTGGTAGATAGAGAGGGAGGGAGAGATGGTGAGAGTGGGAGAAAGATAGAGGAGAGAGTGGTAGAATGGGAGAAAGAGAGAGTGGGAGGGAGAGAGGGGAGAGTGGGAGATAGAGAGGGATGGAGAGAGGGGAGAGTGGGATAAAAGAGAGAGTGGAGAAGGGGAGAAGTGAAGAGTGGGAGACCTAGAGAGGGAGAGAGTGGGAGAGGAGAGGAGGGAGAGAGGGTGAGAGTGGGAGAAAGATAGAGTGGGAGGGAGAGAGGGGGAGAGTGGGAGATAGAGTGGGAGGGAGAGAGGGGGAGAGTGTGAGATAGAGAGGGAGGGAGAGAGGGGGAGAGTGGGAGAAAGAGAGAGTGGAAGAAGGGGAGAAGGGGAGAAGCGAAGAGTGGGAGACCGAGAGAGTGGGAGTGAGTGGGAGATAGAGAGGAAGAGAGAGAGGGGGAGATTGGGAGATAGAGAGGGAGAGAGAGATGGTGAGAGTGGGAGAAAGATAATCCATCAACCCTCAACCCTCAACCCTTAAACCCTAATCCCTCAACCTCTATACCCTCTTAATCCCTCAACCCTCAATCCTCAACCCTTAAACCCTAATCCCTCAATCCCTATACCCTCTTAATCCCTCAACCCTCAAACCCTAATCCCTCAATCCCTATACCCTCTTAATCCCTCAACCCTCAATCCTCGACCCTTAAACCCTAATCCCTCAATTCCTATACCCTCTTAATCCTTCAACCCTTAAACCCTAATCCCTCAATCCCTATACCCTCTAAATCCCTCAACCCTCAACCCTAATCCCTCAACCCCTATACCCTCTTAATCCTTGAATCCCTCAACCCTCAACCCTCAACCCTTAAACCCTAATCCCTCAACCACTATACCCTCTTAATCCCTCAACCCTCAACCCCTAAACCCTAATCCCTCAACCCCTATACCCTCTTAATCCCTCAACCCTCAACCCTCAACCCCTATACCTTCTTAATCCTTCAACCCTCAACCCTTAAACCCTAATACCTCAACCCCTATACCCTCTTAATCCTTGAATTCTCAACCCTTAGCCATTAAAGCCTAATCCCTCAACCCTCAACCCTTAAACTTTAATCCCTCAACCCCTATACCCTATGAATCCCTCAACCCTCAACCCTTAAACCCTAATCCCTCAACTCCTATAACCTCTACCCTATAGCCTATTAATCCCTCATCCCTAAAACCTAAACCCTTAAACCCTAACCCATGAACCCTCTACCCTCTACCGCCAATCCTCTACCCTCTACCCTCAACCCTAATCCCCCAACCCTTAAACCCACTTAGTAAACTCTCTACCCTAATCCCTCAACCCTCTTGACCCTTAAACCATCAACCCTTAAACCCTTAAACACTCAACCCTAAACACTCGACCCTCAACCCTAACCCCTTAAACCCTAAACTGTTAAACCCTTTACCCTCTACCCTAAACCCTAATCCCTCAACCCTTAATCTCTCAATCCATATAACCTCTACCCTATATATTGGACCCTCAACCCTAATCCCTCAACCCTATACCTTAGACCCTCAATCTTCAACCCTCAACCCTTAAACCCTCTACCCTTTACCCTATACATTAAACACCCAACCCTCAATTCTCAACCCTCAACCCTTAACCCCTACACCCTCAATCCTTAAACTCTAAACCCTCTACCCCTTACATTGGACCCTAAACCTAATCCTTCAACCATATACCCTCAAAACTATACCCTCAACCAAGTAAACCCTTAACCCTAAACCCTTAACCCCAAACCCTTCAACCCTAAATGCTTAAAACTTAAACCTTCTACCCTATACCCTCAACCAAATACCCTCTACCATCAAACCTATTCCATCAACCCTCAAACCTTAAACCCTAATACCATAGAAACCATCAACCCTATAGGTCCTCCACCCTAAACCCTCAACCCTATACCCTCAACCCCTATAACTTTCTCTCTATCTATAAATCTCACCTCTCCCTCCTTCCCTCTCTCCCACCCTCTATAATTGTCTATATCTATCATCTCCCTCTTTTTGTGTACCTCTCATTCATTCAATCCCTACCACTCTCTCACTCCCTCTATCCATCTCTTTTTATGTCCCTCCCACTCCATCCCACTCTCTCCCACTAAGTCTCTCTCCCTCTCGCTCATGTCTCTTCTTCCCACCCCCTCTCTCTCTAAGGTCTCTCCCTCTGACAACCTACCTAGGTAACTCTCTCTTTGTCTCTCTCCCCTCTCTCTATCTATCCCTCCAACCCTACCTAGATAAGTCCCTCTCACTCCACCCCCCTCTTTCTCTACCTCTATCAGGTCACTCCCTCTCACACCCTCTCCCTCTCTCAAGTCTCTCACTCACACTCCCTCTCTCTCCCACTCCTTCTCTCTCACACTCCCTCTCACTACCTATCTCTCAAGTCTCTCCCTCTCACACTCTCAATTCTCTCCCTTTCACACCCTACCTACATAACCCTCTCTTTCACTTTGTATCTCTCTCCCACCCCCGTACATAAAAATATATCAGCATACATTAATATATTAGCATTTAACATAAAGTAAGACATAACACGAGCGCGTTATAATGCACTCATGTTATGTGGTAGTAGACATGTTCCCCGCATAAGCAAAAACCATGTCAAAAGTGAGATATAATGGGAGTGCGTTATAACGCGCTTGTGTTATATCTTTCTTTGGGAATTACCGAACTTTAAGCTTGGTATTTGCCTTGGAATACCAACCCAAAGGCTTGGAGGGCATTCCTAACGACCAGAGACGTGTTTCTAAAAAATCCACAATATTTCTTATAATTGAGTTCGTGCTCACCGTCAGGATTGCATGTGGTTCAATATCGAAAAAATCGAGCACATGGGTAATGTTGGGTTATCTCTTAGCTATCCAACGATGTAACTTTTTTTACTTTTTGAAAATGTTAAGTATTTCATCCATAATTTATTTTATTTGTATGTCGTTTTTTTGCCAAAAAGTAGTGTTTGGTATTTTTTTCATTATAGATTAACCGTTCATCAATTTTTCAAATAAATTAATTTTTTAGAAACTAGACTCCATTCTACAAAATTTAAAAATTTTAAAAAAAAAACAAATCAATTAGTTTCCAAAATTTGTAGGGGTAGCATGGCCAAAATTCTATTTTCAGGATATGTGCACTTCGCAAATTAGTAAAAAATTAAATATTTATTAAAAAATTATCAAAAAAACCATGCATCAACTACATACTGTTAGCTAACTTCTGACCATTGCGATTTTTAAAATACTAAAAAAAAGTTCACCTACGAGTGTCATACAAGAGTTGCTATGTTATGTTTTTCTGACAAAAATAACACCAATTTGTGTACGTCCCTCGTTTTAACCCCTTAATCTCAATCATTTTCAAAATAAATTAGTAGTTTAAAAAGTAGACTCGGAGCACTTGAATCCTTCTTTTTGTTCCATCTCAAAATTTTGAGTATAATTATCCTCAATTTCATGTCTAAGGTCAGTATTTCCTGATTTCAGAAAAAAGTTGTTCACTTAAGTCCCCTTTTTGGGAACCATCTTGGTGCACTTACCCATTAATTAATGTTTTTAATGTTTTTAATTGATTGCTTATTTTATCGTGATTAATGTTGTTAGAAGCTTTAAATTTGATTTAATTAATTAGATTAAATTTGATATTTAATTAATTAGATTAAATTTGATATTTAATTAATTAGACTATAAAAAAATTATTTAATTAATTATTTAAATTAATTGAATAAAGTTGTGAATTTAAATGAGTGGATATTTAAGATTTAAATATTTGGTTATAAATTATTAAATAAACAAATATCTTAGAGGAAATATCTTGTGATTTGATTTGGAAGGATATTTTGGGAATTGTGACATGAGTTAGAAATTAATAGGGGTTGGGAAATAATTCATAGAGAATCATTGTGTTAACTAAAAGAGGGTAGAAGAGGCTATTTCATGGGAATGAAAAATTGGAGGAGGTTGTTAAAAATTGTGGTTGTTGAAAATTGGGGAAGAAGCTCTCAGGAAAAAAAATTGGCTTTGGTTTTGTTTTTTTTTTTTCATCTTTCTAGAAAGAGAAATATTTGGAAGAAGCTTTGATAATTTTTGGAATTTGATGGTGTGGCTCTACTTCAATCTTCGTTTCTTCAAACATCTAGAAACGGGTTCTTTAATTGTTTTTATTTATATGCAAATTGAAAAGATTGCCTATACAAAGAAGAATATTTTATTTGTTTAGAAGCTTTAATATATTTTGAAAATTTCAAAGATTGTCATGTTTGGAAAATTGTCGTGAAAGCTTAGAGCTTTTGTAGAAACTGTTTTAATCTTTGATTTGTTTGGAATTGGAAAATTGTCGTACAAGTTTTAAAACCTCTGTAGGAATTGTTTTTAAACAAAAGAAATCCTAGAGGGAAAACAATCAAAGATTTGGAAAATCTCTGTAGGAATGGATTTAAAATCTTCATGTTAAAATTTGAGGAAAAACTTTTTCGTATGGAAAAGATCTTCCTGTAAAGATTAATGATTTGTTCTGTTTTCCTAATTGATTTATTGGGCTGGGAAATTGAAAAACTCTGTAAAATTTGTAAATCCTTTCCTGTAGATAATTTTGTGAAAAATAATCCCTTCTGGAACAATTATATTTGATATATTTATACATATACATATATATAAATATATATATGCAATATTTATTTAAATTTATGTAAAAAATATATATATTAAAAAATTGCGAGAATCAAAAAAAATTGTACGATGAATTTATTAAATTCATAGGTTTTAAAAATAATGGTTTTGAATATGTTTTGGGGAGCATTGGCCTACCCCACAGCCAACTCCCCATTGGGGAGAGTTGGCGCTGTGAAGGCAGTGTCAGTGCTGCCCCACAGTGGTTGTGCCCCCCACAATGGAGGTAGGTTGTGTATGTGCAGCCGGCCGATAATGGCCACCAACAAATTTTTAACTTTTTGCCCCTTAATTCGATGTTTATTTAGTGGTTATTAAAATATATATAATATATGTGCATAAATATATTATATGTAAATATATATTATAATATATATTTATATATAAATATATACATATGTATATATATAAATATATATACATACATATATATATAAATATATACATGTATGTATATATATTTATAAATATATGTATATATTTATATATATATATATATGTATATATTTATATATATATGTATATATATGTATATATTTAAATTTATATATATTATATTTATTAATGCTTTGGAAATTGTAATTGGTTTTAAATATTTAAATAATATATATATATTTAAAATGTATTGTTTTATAATAGATGCATTAAATGCACAAGTTAGATGATTTAAAATGAAACATTTTAAAAGAGGAAGTTGATTTTTATATAGGTGTAATTGGGAAAATTGATTTAAATAATTAGATTTAATTCCTCTATTGTTTGTAAATGAAATTGCATTAAGTTAGTTTATTTCAAGCAATGTATTATTATTCTTGAAATGGAAAATTGGATTTAGGAAATCCTAATGATAGTTTTAATTACTATACTTGAATTGCCTTTATAATTGTGATTTATTTTGTTCATGTATGTTAGGGAAATATGTCAGTTGCGATTTTGTAAGTCTTCCAAATGTTGTATTGTTATTGGGGGTTGTTGTGATTTATGGTTCAGCCCTTTGTTTTCCTTGGGTAGTGCACTTGGTTGTGATTCAGTTTAAACACCCAATTACTATGAACGGGATGTGTTGCCTCCTATATCTTGGATTGGGATTTACTATCCATTTTGTGCATTTTGTTTACCCTTGTTCTTTAGATTAGATCCTTTTTTTTCAGTAGGGGAGTGGCTCTCAATGCAATTCAGCTCACAAAGTGTTGCCAGGGTAATCCTTGCTACTTTGTGATGACACTCCTCCTATGACAATAGTCAGTTTGTATTGTTCAGTGGATGTACTTGATTCTTTTACTCTTGAAGCAATGTAACCTTTATGTTAAGTATTGTACTTTTATGTTTTAGTATTGTGAGTTGTCTATGTCTAGAGGTTATTTGTTGTGCCTTGGAAGCCCTTTTACTATCTCCTAGCACGAGGCGTGAGCCTTCGGGTACCACTTAGTTGGGTGGAACATGCACCTTACACCGTTGGGTTTCCACTTCATGTTCGTGATGGCATGTGTGTGCAATGAAATTTTATTAACCTAAAGTGCAAAATACAAACAAAATGAAGGAAAGAGAAATCACAACCACACCTTAGATAAGGCCTGAGTTAAACTCGAACAAAATCAATAAGAGAACGATGTTATCTTGTCCAAGTTGATCGGTTGGTTGGCCCTGTTGATTGTTTGATGTGTGTGTTGATCAATTTCGGTAACATAACAGCTTGTAAATGCTTGATTTGGATGCAAGATGATGGCTGGATATCAAAGGCTTGAGGGATTAGGAGAGGTTTAATGTTTATTGTGATAGATTGTAAAATAGAGTGCATGAATGTGATTAGGGTTGCAAAAATGGCTAAGTGTTAGCCATTTAACCAAGGAAGATGGAATGAACGGTCGAGATTTAATCTTGGCCAAGGATAAGAGATCAAGGGTGGAGATCAAAGGTTGACCAAAAGGAATTAAAAATTCATTTTTAATATACATGGGGAAGGCAAAAGGAATAAAATATTCCTTGGAAATTCTTGGGTTAATAAATGGAATTTAAAATTCCATTGGAAGGTACATGGGGATGAGTGAGGAATTAAAAATTCCTCAAAAATTACCTTGAAAAGACAAAGAAGAATTAAAAATTCCTTGGGAGATGTGGAGAGTTGACCAAGGGATTGATTATGACAGCTAATCAATGATTAGGCTATGCAAGTACGGGATTAGGGGAAAGTTGGGTGGGTAATAAAGATTAGGAGCCAACTTGAAAATTTTGGAGGATGTGGCACCTTCCTAATCATGGATTAGGAATGTTTCACATCCCGCATGATGGGATTAGGCAAGGGGATTAGGATTAAGTGTGGATTAGAATGGATGTGACATAAAGAGAATTAAATAAATGGATTATTTATTTAATTCCTTGGAAGAAAGGGATGAAGGACAAGGTATTTATTATTTAACTAAATACCTTAGGGATTTGCAGGAATTTAAGGATATTAATCAAATAATGGCGATATTACTTAATTAATGCGGCCAGGAGGATATTTAGATGAAAGGGATAAGTTTGACCAAATGTAAGTGGTCAAATTTAGGTGTTTACATTTTTCCCCTCTTTGAGATGGTGTTACAAAGTAGGATTATTTCAAAGAAGATTAAAAGATAGCATCAAGAGGAAGATTGTTATATTAGGGAAGATGCCCAGGTCATTCAAAGGAGTGACTAGGAGGAAAGATGATGGGGGTGAAGATGAAGATTATGGATTAAGGATTCCCCCTCAAGAGGACATGTGGGTTTAAGAGAACACGGGTGTGATCTTGAAATCGATGCGATGATGAAAGAGGGGATGGGAAAGATGATTAAAAATGATGGATAGAACAAAATACAAAGAAATAAAGCACAAACGGATTCAAGGACAAAGATGATGTTGCCCCAATCAAGCTACAAGCCAGGATGGACTAATTATGGATGGAGTGTTGTTGATAAGGGAAGGATACCTCCTAAACAAATACCAAGATAGGGAATAATACATTTCATTGATGATGATGATGATGATGATAGTGTTGTTAATGAGGGAAGGATACATCTCAGAATAACACAAAAGGATAGGGAAGGATACATCTTGATGATGATGATGAGAGTGTTTTTGATGATGGAAGGATACATCCCAAAACAACACAAAAGGATATGGAAGGATACATCCCAATGATGATGATGATGATGATTGGGTCAAGGCTTGTAGCAAGGTTGGGAACAAGACCAAGGATGCGATTAGATGATTTTTGCTAGGTTGAAGGGATTAGGATCTGATTGAGATGTGAGATTGTTGAAATGAATGAAGATGATGGAGGGAAATATTCTTAGAATAACAAATCTATATTATCCTAAGAAGATGGATGAAATATGCTTAGAATAAAAAATCTATATTATCCTAAGAAGATTTAAGAGATGATGAAAGCAGATATGATGGATAGTGGTGAAGAATGAATGGATAGTGACCAAATCAATCAAGTTAATTGTGATGTTTTATGCTACCATGTAATGAGCACTTAATTTGATATAGCACAAGACACAAGATGGAAAGGTATGAGGAACTAAGGCAGATATGTGTCTAATGCATGAAATAAACACAACAGACAAGAAGGCTTTCCCAACACCCCAAAGTCACAAGGACTTTAGTCAGGCCAAGTATTAAGATAACCACAAGCACAAAGGATGCCCCAACGTAACACAAGACCACAAGGATCTTGGTGGGTACTATGTGGGACAACCAAGAAGACATAATCAGACAAAAATATCAAGTCGCACCCCTATGTTGACTAGTCAAAGTACACCATGATATGATGAATCGTGGCAACCCCAACGAGGTATGATAGGAAGCTCAAATGATTAAAAAAATGTCAAAAACATCAAAAGATCACAATCAAATTTCAAACATCCTTTTGCCATAGGATCAAAAGGATGGATGGGATTGATGAGGTTTATTAGGAAGGATGCATCCTATTGAGACCAAAGATGGAGACTATACTAGGTGATCAACATGACACAGGATACTCGAAATTGATTGGATCTCATGATACTAATGACATTTGTTTGTAAGGACCAGTGAGATAGGGACGCACTTGATGACATGACAAGATGACGAGATGACGAGACAAAAAGATAAACACACCCTAAAGACCTAGGGGACACAAGACCGACATGCCCTAAAGACCTAGGCAACACAAGAGCGACGCACCCTAAAGACTTAGGGGAAACAAGACCGACACACCCTAAAGACCTAGGGGCTTGAGGGTTGATTAAATATTATTCTTGCCTATTTGAAAGCACAAAGCCCTCATAGTTAAACAAAATACCATGAATAAAAGTGAAAAGAGGACAATGGAGACCATGATGGACGAGAAAGATTGGATGGATAAATTCCCTGGGGGCATATCAAAGGATCGACCTTGCCTACGTGAAAATGCAAGGGCAACATAGTTTGACACAAGGCCAAAGATAGATGATGGAAGATGATAGGATAGATAAAAAGCAGAGCCCCAAGGGCAGATCAAATGATCGACCTTGCCTACATGAAACCACAATGGCAACGTAGATTGATACAAGACCAAAGACAGAAAATAGTCAAGGGATGATGATATGACCATGATAAGTGGATAAAAGGATGATATGATGAGCCAGGATAAGCCATGTGGATGGGATGGTTGATATGTTGGATGAAGCTCAAGGATGGGATAGTTATCCAAAACATCAAAAGATGAATTGGGAGGATGAGACGATGGATAGATGAGAGACAATAAAGGATAAGATATTAGGAAGATGTAGGAAATAGATAAGAGTGATGATAGTGAGATGAATATAATTGGATTGAATGAGGGCAGCCTATAGCTCGATACCAATGACAAGGGATTACGAGATGGAATGAACATGGAGATGAATGGATAGATTGGTAAAGATGCGGAGATAGAAAGATGTTATCATGGATGGATAGAGGGATAAGTATTTATAAATATGGATAGGAAGATAAGGATATGGAGATGGACGGGATGTTTAGATAGATGGATGGGGAGATAAGGATGAAAGGATGGAAGAAGACTAGCGGATGGGTGGATAGGAATATAAGGATTTGGAAGATGGAAGGGATTACTGGGATGGATAGATGGATAGATGGATAGATGGATGATGTTGCCAAGGAATATGGCACAAAGAAGGAGATTCCCCACTCTAGATATGTCATGTGTGGCGGGGCAAGAGGGATGGTAGATAACAGGATGGTGGATAATAGGAGATAGACATATGTGGATAGGATGGATGGATAAGGAAGATAGATGGATATCGATAGGAATAGGATAGTGTATGGATGAAGGGAATGTATGCTAAGAGGTGTCAAAATCATGTATATATTTTTTCCCTTATCTATGTCAAGGTCACAAGGGAGATGGAGGGACTAGATACAAATGGGATATGACGGGTAGAATGTGGAAGATAGGTGGACATAGGAGATGGAGGAAGGGAATGCATAGATGGAAGTTGCCCCCAATTGTGGAAGTAAATTGAATGGGGGATTTATGCATGATGCCTATTTTCCAGGTTTTTATTATGATAATTATCCAAGGCACTTGTTTGCCAAGTTTTCACCATTGGATGAATTATTTCTCTTTACTATTTTATTTTTATTTTTTGGATGTTTTGACAATTTTTGTATTTTTTGGCTAGTAAGCGGGTGGAGATGAATGAAGAGACGGATATGGATAAATGGATTTGTAATACATGTGATAAGGGAATTTAAAAAGAACTCAAGCATCAAGTTCCATATGAGGTAATAAGATCCCCTGTGTAAAATGACTATTGGATGTTGGTACAACCTTATTAAAATGGATGGATTATGTAAGAGAATGGACTAAAGGGATTTGATGGGGGGGATATGAGGGATAGTGGATAGGATGTTGGAAAGTGTATCGATGGAAGGATGGAGTTGATTTGTGATGGGGGGATGCATTCAAGACCAACATTTTCATATGTGGTGGTGGATGTGAAAAGATAGGAGGATGAATGAATGGAGAGTGTGGAGATAATGGGGGAGTTGGGATAGTGAATTTTGGGACATAGGGACCCAAAATAGATTTAGGAGATGGAAGATGCGAATGATTTTTTGGTGGATTAGCAACTTTGGATTTCATTATGGATTTTCCATTTGAAGGCATTGTATCTTTTGTCTTTGGGATCCATATGGTTTTGATTTTTGCTTTGGTGGGCCTTTGTGGCTTTTTGGTTGGATTTGACATTTGGATTGTATTTTTCTTGTCTTTAACATGTCTTTTTGATGGGAAATTAGGAGCTTTAGATTCATGTGGATGTTTGGATTTGTGCATTTTTTATTTGGCATCCAAAGTTATTTTAATAGAAATTGGATGGGTATGAGGAGATGGATGATGTGGAGGAGATGTGGATGGACTGATAGAGGTAGGCTTTTGGTGATAATGTGAGGATGGAGGATGTGGGATATTATGTACAGAGGGGTGCCTTTGTCGGTCTTGATTAGGGGTTTTTTAATTTAGTATTTTGTGAGGTGTGTGAGGGATAGGTGATGGATGGATGAGGGGATGAAGAGGATAAGATGGAGGAGAAGATTTTGGAATATAAGGGCCCAAAATGGATGTTGTATATGGAGGATGTATGATGGTGGATGGAAGGACCCAAAATAGATGCAGTAGATGGAGGATGAACGATGGTGGATGGAGGGAAATAAGGACCCAAAATGGATTTAGAGGATGAAGGAGGAAGATGGATGGTTTTTTTGAGATAATATGATGGAGGAGGGGGGATAGCGACAAAGGATTTTCTGGAGCGATGGAGAGTGCCTCTTATTCCTTTGGAAAAGGATTGCTTAGGATGTATGGAGGTTCTACCAACATTTTTGGATTGTGGGTCTTGGGAGATATATCCAAGACCACATGTACATGGGTGTTATTTGACTTGGATGGGCTCTAACATACCTTTCTCGTGAAGGCCTAAACCTTTTCCTTGATATTTCATGATCTTGAGCATGTGATCTATGATAGGATGCTTATTCTTTTGGAAGCATAATGCAAGTTCATCAGCTGGTGGAGGAGAAAGTGTGGTGCATGTGCTTTATTTTTCTACTACAAGAAGACCACCATGGATGATTGTAATGTTACCAAGGTGATATAAAATTGGTGTTGGGATGGTAGGGCAAGGCGACGATGAAGGATCATGAGATGGAGATGATAAGATGGTGGGATCCTCATTGAGAGGAGTGAGTGATAAGGGATCAAGAGAGAGATTAGGTGGCATGACAAGATTTGGATTTATGGTAGTGGATGATACAAGTTCATGAGATGGACTGATTGGATCATGAGTGGAAAGGGAATCATGGGCTAGAGTGGATGAGCTAGTGTGATCTTGAGATGGAGTGGACAGGATGGCAAGATCTTGAATTGGGGGAGGGGATATGTTAGTAGGCTTTGGATCAAGCTCTTGGCATGGCTCATCTTGTGTGGGAGGCATGACAAGGGATGAGTATTGGAAGAACTCCTCAATTTGGGGAGATGGAAGGATGGAGGATTCATGAGGTTCATTGGAATGGGTTTCAGTGATACTAGGACTAGGGGGAGTGGATTGTATGTTGGTGTCTTCACTAGATTGGGTGGATCTAGGAGTAGAATATGTAGATTCAATAGATTTGGTGGGTTTGATGGATTCAAAAAATTTGGTGATGTTAGGAATGGTAATGGGAGTGATAGACATAGGATGGGAAGGGCCTCATCACTAGTGATTGAACATGATAGAGTGGGATGGCATGGTTCCAAAACATCAAGAAATGAATTTGGGGATGTCTCTTATGTCATGAGTCCTTGGACGACATTTGGAAGGGATGCAGGATTAGGTGAGGTGATGGGAATGGATGAAGGAGTATGGATGGATGGGGGACTAGGATTAGGGATTGGTGGATTAGGATTAGATAAGGGGATGGAATTGGGCATAGGAATAAGAGGAGATGGAGGATGAGGATTAGACACTAGTGGATGGAGGACTAAGAGGATATGGAGGATAGGATTAGAGACTGGTGGATTAGGATTGGATGGAGGATTAAGGTATGATGGATTGGGGGAGGATTATGATAGAATGCACTGAAGGGGGAGTGATATGGGAGGATGTGAATGATGAACTAAGATAAGAGGATGTGGATGCTAAATTAGGTTTGGAAGATTAGTACAGTGAATTATAGTAGGAGTATTGGGATGACATATTAAGATAGGAGGGTGTGGTGGTTGAATTAGGATGGGAAGATTGAGATGATGGATTAGGATACGATTGAATGGGTGGTGGATTTGCGTAGGAAGATATGGAGGGAGGATTAGAATAGGAAGATCGATATGTTGAATTAGCATAGGAGGACATGGATGATGTATTTGCATAGGAGGATATGGGTGGGGGATTAGGATAAGAAGGTTGAAATGGTGGATTAGGATAAGAGGAATATTGGGATAGTTGATGGTAAAGATAGGAGTACGAGGATGGTGGCTTAATATAGGAGGATTTGGATGTGGGTTAGGAGCGAGATGTAGAGGGAGGACATGATGGGTATGTGGATGGTGAGGATACTAGATATCCCTTGTCAAGGGTAGAATAAGGACTGTTATTAGATGTGGATGAAGGCCTAGGGGGATAGTTTGGAGGAATAGATGGACTTGGAGAGGGGATCAAAAGAAGCTTGCTAGTACAACATCATCAAGGGGATTTGTGTTATACTCATCTTGATAAACAAGACTTTTGTTATCATCATCAACATAGTTGGGATTCCCCTTGACTACTATTATCGGTTGGGCGAAAGGAAGATAAGGATTCATGACGTTAGATGAAGTGGATATGGATGAGAAAGATAGAAATAGAATATTAAAAGGATAGAATAGATTATGAAAATATTATGAAAAGATGAATAGGATGGATTGAAAGATGATGGAAGAAGATATAGGTGGACAAAAGCTCAAATTGGGATTCAAGTTAAGCTTAGATGGGGATTGGATTAAAGCTCAAATTTGGATGATGGGATTAAAGCGCATATTAGAATTGGATTGGAGCTTAGATTAGGACAATATTGAAGCTTAGATTATGGTCCAAAAAATTCTAGGAGTGACAGGATTGAGATAAATTCAAAAATTAAAATTTTACATTTTTTTGATTTTTTCTATGTCATAGTAAATCGCGTTTTCGGAGGTCTTCAGAGCAAAATTTGGGGTTGAAACTTGCATCAATCCCTAAAATTGGGTTGCCAAATGCATGCTATTTTAGGGATTGAATTAGTACTCTTGGAGACCTTTCCAACAGTGTAAATGGTTCTAAATTTTGAGCATCGAGTAGAAAGTTATGACCCCAACAAGTTGGGGTAAATAAATTACTTTTTTTTAAATTGGATGGTTTGGGGATGAATAGGAAGAGGAGAAAATATTAGATCATGGTTTTGGACTAGGGAAGATGTAGGCTAATTGTGGCATGAAGGATTGATCCTCTAGATCTTGTATGGGAAGCGATTCCGATCGAAGAAGTAGATTTGGGCGAAGAAGCGGATTTGGTCGTTCGAAGAAATGGATTTGGTCAAAGAAGCGGATTTGGTCATCAGTAGGAAGCGGATTTCGTCATCCATAGGAAGCAGATTCGGTCATCTGTATGAAGTGGATTTGATCATCTGGAGGAAGCAGATTTGGTCATTCGTAAGAAGCGAATTTGGTCGTCCGTAGGAAGCAGATTTGGTCGTTTGTAGGAAGCGGATTTGGTTGTCCAGAGGAAGTAGATTTGGTCATCCGCAAGAAGTAGATTTGGTCATCCGTAGGAAGTGGATTTGGTCATCCATAGGAAGCAGATTTGGTCGTTCGAAGGAAGTGGATCTGGCCCTAAAGGTAGATTCGCCCTATCTAGCAGAATCACCCAAATAGACTAGGTAGAATCGCCCTTTCTGGAAAATTTTCCCAAACAGACTATGCAGAATCACCCTTTCTGGCAGATTCTCCCAAACAAACTAGGTAGAATCACCCTTTTTGGCATATTTTCCCAAACAAACTAGGAAAATTTTCCCTTGCAAGAAAATTCGCCCAAACAGACTAGGCAGAATCGCTTTTTGTAGGCAGATTCGCCCAAACAGACTAGGTAGAATTACCCTTTCAAGAAGATTCACCCTAACAGACTATGTAGAATCACCCTTGTGAGAAGCAAAGGGGGGACTATGGAAAAAGATGACAAGCACAAAAAATAGTAGATAGAAGGTTGGGCTGACTAGCCCGAAAAGAAAATCAGGCAACACGATCCTAAGACTAATGATAAGGATGTATATCTAGGCTAAACAAGGCTATCTTGTGAGTCCCTGATATACGCACGGTACATGGGGCATAACTGTGAACACCATCCCATCACAAGCGTGAGTCAAGAACCTCGGCAAGGTACTAGAGGCTCGGACCAACTCTTCACATCTTATCTAGGTATCACCCTAGCTTCAACGCTCCGCCAGACATGACGTGACTGGATTGAGGTACAACTTTCGCTCTCCCCCTTTATATACCCCACTAGTAATGTGTGGTTGGGATCGTCCCCCGAGTGATAAAATCTCAGGTAGGTCCTGCTAAGGGAAGAAGATACTAGATGTCTCGACTGGTCCCCAGGCTTGCACGTAGCGTAATGGGAGAGCTTAGACACACTAGCACTTCCTAGGAAGACTCAACTGACAAGAGTGAGCTATGATTTATCATCACCCAAGATCACCAAGAGATGGAAGGGGAGTGGATACATCAACAGCCCACTCACAAGCACAACAAATAGTTGTGTATTGACCCTCTAATTAGAGCTACGTATGCCTAGCTAGTATGAAAAATGACAAACTAACTAACTAAGGGTCTTAGACAGATCGTCCTGCAAAAGATGTGTTAGTAGTTTCGAACCCCCAATCTTGGACGAATGAGAAACAGCTACACAAATTGTTATATGGAAGCAAGGATACTCACAAATAGTTGAGTTAGTGGATTAGTATCTAAAAACAGAAGAAAAATGACACAGAAAATGGAAGATTAGGGTTTCAGATTTCATCTTAGATTCATCTTTGTGTGAGGCAAGCTCACCCCTCTATTTGCAGATATAGATTCACTTGTTTTGGGGTGCAAAAATTCTTGTCCAAGCAAATTCACCCTTTTTAGCAGATTCATCTCTGCAGAGTTGGAAAATTTTCCTCTTTTAGTAGAATCACCCATATAGAGCAGGTAGATTCGCCCCTTTAAGCACAATCACCCATTTAGAGCAAGTAGATTTGCCCCTTTAAGAAAAACCATCCATTTAGAGAAGGAAGATTCACCACTTTAAGAAAAAACACCCCTGTGAAGGAGGCACATTCACCCCTTTAAGAAAAAATGCCCCTGTACCAGATCAGGTTCGCCTTTGATTGCAATTTTTCCTCTGTAATTGAAATCTGAACCTGCTAAAATGTAAACAATAGAGGACGTGAAATAAATGACCCGTGACGTGGGTCCCATCGAGCATGCCAGAAATGTGTGTAGTGAAATTTTCTTAACCTAAAGTGCAAAATACAAAAAAAATGCAAGGAAAGATAAATCACAACCACACCTCAAATAAGGCTTGAGTTGAACTTGAACAAAAGCAAGAAGAGAACGATGTTACCTCGTCCAAGTTGATTGGTTGTTTGGCCCTATTGATTGCTTGATGCTTGTGCTCCTAGATCAATTTTAGTAGCATAATGGCTTATAAACACTTGATTTGGATGCAAGGTGATGGTTGAAGATTGAAGGCTTGAGGGATTGAGAGAGGTTGAATGTGGATTGTGATAGATTGTAAAATGAGAGTGCATGAATGTGATTAGGGTTGCAAAAATGGCTAAGTGTTAGCCATTTAGCCAAGGAAGATGGAATGAATGGTCAAGATTCAATCTTGGCCAAGGATACGAGATCAAGGGTGGAGATCAAATTCTTACCAAAAGAAATTAAAAATTCATTTTTAATATGCATGGGGAAGGCAAAAGGAATAAAATATTCCTTAGAAATTCTTGGGTTAATAAATGGAATTTAAAATTCCATTGGAAGGTACATGGGGATGAGTGAGGAATTAAAAATTCCTCAAAAAGTACCTTGAAAATACAAAGAGGAATTAAAAATTCCTTGGGAGATGGGGATATTTGCCCAAGGTATTGATTATGACAGCTAATCAATGATTAGGCTATGCAAGTACAGGATTAGGGGAAGGTTAGCTAGGTAATGAAGATTAGGAGCCAACTTGCAAAATTTGGAGGATGTGACACCTTCCTAATCATGGATTAGGAATGTGTCACATCCCTAATGATGGGATTAGGCAAGGGGATTAGGATTAAGTGTGGATTAGAATCGATGTAACATAAAGAGAATTAAATAAATGAATTATTTATTTAATTCCTTGGAAGAAAGGGATAAAGGACAAGGTATTTCATTATTTAACTAAATACCTTAGGGATTTGGAGGAATTTAAAGATATTAATCAAATAATGGCGGTATTATTTAATTAATGCGGGCAGGAGGATATTTAGATGAAAGGGAAAAGATTGACCAAATGTAAGTGGTCAAATTTAGGTGTCTACAGCAGGATCTTCCAATTTGGAGAGCTCACATGTACTAGTTTCTTTGTACCATCTCTTATGTTCTATTGGATCAGCCGGATATTTTGTATGTGTACTACTCCTCATTTTTATTCGAGGAGAATCATTGTATCTTTGTAATTGTAATATTGTTGTATGATCTACCTCATTTTGGAAATGAGCTTTGTAACTACTATATTGAATGAACACAATCTATGAATGGTTTAAATATGTACTTTGTAATCTTTTGAAATGAGTTTAATGTTATTAGATCTATGTTCTTTATTTCATGAGTATAATTTATATGCTATGGATTAGTTTAATTTTGTATGTTTGGGTTTCAAATGTAAGCATTGTCTTGTACCTTAGAGGATGTATGCATTAAGTGTAGTTCACTTTACTTATTTTTAATTGCATTTTCAAAAAAAATTGTTACGCTTTCATTGGAATTGTGTCGTCCTCTAGGGTTACGTGGTAGGGGGTTACACTACAGGTGCCTACAACATAATCTGTAGTTGAATTACTATGAACGGAGAATTACTAAACCCACACAAAACTTATTCAAAACTTGTAACTAAATTTAATCTACCCTCCAGAGTATTAAAAGTCTATTAAATGTACTCATGCATATAAAAGATCATTATTGGCAGTCATAATATGAGAATATATTTCAAATTATATGAAAATTATATGAAAATTATAAAGAAATGACTAATAGAAATAACTACTTAAACAAAAATAAATAACTATAAATGTAGTGAAGAACAGTTACCTTGAGTGGTCGGCTCAAGTGGTTGTCTTCACTTAACTAAAACCAAATATAAATATTGGATTCTATGCATCCATATGAAATTGAAATTCATTCATTATGTATTCCAAAAGATCACATAAAATCTTGTTCAAATATTATATTCAAGGAAACCATTTTTGAATAAAAACATGTCTATAGATTATCACTAAACTAAGAAGTAACTGATAATAAAATACTTAACCAACTAACTATCTAAAGACTCAACCACCGATTGTATACAAGCACAGGGGATTTTATTCTAAACACAACTCTTAACTAAAATCATTAACAACTCCCTAGATATCAGATTATGCAATTAATATTGAATCATTCAAAATGCAACTAAAAAGAAACAAGAGTTCTAGTAGGATTAAAACTCTGCAAAACAAATTTGCACATGGAACACAAAATTAGTTATCCAGAATCCTATCAAAAAAAGAATTATTTTTCTTTAGTGCCTTATTAATTTCCATAATGATGCATGAATAACTCCATTAGGTGTCTCCACATGGTAGTTATTGCATTCATATTGTTCTGGCACTTCCCCTAATTCGTTGTCCCAGAACTCCTTTGGTTGTGGGCTACAACTTCCAGCTGCTGCAAGAGGTTAATCCACAAAATGTATACACAAATCTAACTACCATGATTAAACATAGAATTCCAACCATATTTCATACATATCTACATATAAATCATGCAATGTTACTATATCATAACCATATTTTCATTACTATAATTCAGGTCCAAGGTGGTATAATAAGCATAAAAAGATAGCATAGTATAGGAATATATCTAAAGGGATTGTCTGATAATGTCTAAAATAATTCATATAAACATAAAAAAATGAACTATTACATAGACTCATCAATAAGGATTTATAGTTTCATGTATGTTATTTTATATTTTTGTAACATATGTGCCTACTATAGCATGATTATTCTTTTTTTTGTCATTAACATGTACTATAATATCATTTTAAACTTTGTTATTGATCTAAAATATTTGAAAAAAAATTGTCTTTACCTTGTGAAATTTAGGTTGATAATATCTATATAAACTGATGAAGAATCAATATTTTCTTTATATTGTGTTTTACATTAAAAATAGTAAGGTAAACCATTAAGGTTAAATGTTAGAGTTTTAAATAGAAAAAAAATGGGTATTTTGAATATAGTTAAAAATAATCGTATTCCTAAATGTTCTAACCTAAATTAACCCTAATACTATTACATTCTACAAGGGTGGTGAAGGCAGTGATAGGAATCTAATGTCCAATAGTGCAACATGATGTCATCATGAAATCGTGTTAGGGTGATGTTGAAACTCAAACCCTAAAACTCTAGAGCATGTGGTAATGGTTTTCATTATTGGAGATGAGCTTGAGACATCTCATCCAGGTGTATCCATTCATCTAGATTGGTTGATGAAGAATAACATTCATCCAAAGAGCCCAATAATAAACCATATCTCCTTGGATAATTTTCTTTTTTGTGCATTCTTCTTCTAGGTAATGGTGTGTGGAAAAGGACAACAATGTGATGTCTTGAACCTAAATAGATGTGTGAAAATATATGGCATGAGATCAAGAATTTAAACTCTAATAATAATGATCTAATTTTAGTTTGAGAGTTATAGGAAAACCTTGTGTGTAGAAAAAAGGTAATGAAGAAACACAAATAGAGATATGTTTATATCCATTTAGTGCTTATTATGAGTAATATTTATAGAAGAAGCATGCAGTCTAGTAACAAACCAAGTGACTAGTGTGAATGGTATGTTGTCTTTAATTACTAAGGTGTGAATGTCTAATTACTAGATAAAGGTAATTGAGGGAAAATAAATTCATGTGACCAAGAAAGAAAAACATACACCTAATTTTCCAATGTACTCTAAAGAGGTATAACCTATTATAATGTTGGTTTTGGTAGGTTGTAGGCACAATCATATAGTACAACATGTTCTACATTATGAGCTATAAAATATTTTCCTAAATTATATATGGAGGATATATTTGTATAATGGATATTAGCTAGGTCTACAAGTAAAATTCTAATTGGTGTCATACATGCATTGTTTGATTCTCATATCAGCAAGCATTTGCTAGGTGTGAAACCCATATGTTTCCAATTGGTTTGACCAATCATGTGGAGTAGATGTATATAGGTGTTGAATCTTAATGGAGCTCAAGTAATCATTTTGATGTAGATGCATGTGTTGTCCATATACAAGTCACACACAATATGGAGATATTGGTGAAGATGGAAATTTTATTGTTGAAGGTAAAATAGAATCCTAAATTTATGTGATATGATTGAAGAGTATGTATATGTGATTTTATTGTATTTTTTGTGTAGAGGGTGATCCTATAATGTTGGTTTATAATTTTTGGCCAAACTAGACATTGAATTGATTTTTTTTTACTAAATCTTCACTTTTGGGCACCTATAGCTGCTAAACCATGAGAAATTTGAAGATGATGCAAACTAGTGATTTGTGACATTTTGTCTGTAGATTCTAAATATTTTATTTTTTATTTTTTTAATCAAATTACATTTCTTTTCCCATCTCCTTCGAAAACTAGTTTTTATCAGTAAACACCATTTTTAAAGAGTGATACTCACCGTAAACAACATAATTTTTTTCTATGAAGGATAAAATTCTAATTTTTTTTAATTTAGCTTTGTAACTATGATATCTAGCATTTTCATTTGGTTTCATCGTGTTCTATTGAATTTTTTTTTCTTAATCAAGTTTTGAAGTCAAACTAATTACAATTTAGACATAGGCGAACCGTAAATAACATAAATTTTTTGTATGTATCAAATTCAAATATTTTTTTGAATGGATCAAGGACATCAATACCTAGCCTAAACATATTTTGTAGATTTTTTTTTTTGATAATCTACTATTTTTCCACATGTGTGGAACAGAGAGCTTGATTTTCAGTTAAAAACCTACATTCACAAGAAATAAAAAATAAATATAATAATCAAATTAAATATATTTAAAATTATACTTTTTGGGAAGCTTATAATAAGGACTACATACTAACAAAAAATAAATTTTAAATGAATTCATTTGATCCCCCAAAAGGTAAATCAAAAGTGGTTTTTTATTAGGATTTTGATAGGTGTAAAGGAGACTTCGTTATAGGTATGGTTTAAAAATAATGGGGTTATATCCAAGGGATTTTGATCTAAGGTGGTTTGATCAAATCCCTCTTTAATTTCAATCCTTTAAATGGAAATTTTCAAGGCTTGAATCACTATATTTTCTAAAAATATGTGATTTTAGCAAAAATCAAGATGTCCCAAAAAGTGTAAACCACTATTGTGGGGTCACCCAAGAGCTATTGAAATATATGCCCTATGGTTATGTGAAGTATTTTAGTGTAAAATATGTGTAAAAGAGAATATTACATGGAAGTTTTTGATGTTGACATGATTTATATAAGTGTGAGTTGGAAAAATTGTAGACAAATCATCTAGCAAGATATGTTAGAATAGAAGGTCAAGTAATTATTACTAGAAAAAGAAGCCAATAGAAAACTAGTGTAAATACATAGTTAGGATTAAAAGATAGGGAAGAGTTAGCAAGAACCAAGTATCTCTTATAACCTCCCCTATCTCCAAGGTACTAAACATGGTTAGCGAGACCCTTAAACTCTCTAAATCACAATTAGGAATAGGTTAAAAATGTAATAGAGAGCATAAACATTATAGAAGCATGTATGTCCTTTACTGTTAGTACAAAGAATTTAGAATTCCTATGACCTAAACCCTTAGGAAACTCATTCTAGGATCCTTCTAATGGTATTTAAATTTGTAGAAACCTTATTTCATTATTTTTAGTATTGGGTTTTAATGATTATAGCGCTAAGCCTAGCAATGTAATGTTAGGATTTTGACAAGGTCATTAACAATTTTTTTATTAAGATAAGAAAGGATTTTGAAAGGGCCCAAACCCTTGTAGATAAAGAAATATCAACCATTAAGAATATAAAAATAACAAAGAATAGACAAGAGAATCAATGAAAAATAAACTAAAAATATTTACAAACTATCAACCTCAAGTTAGGGTAGTTTAAAACCAAATTGTTCTGATGACTTTTTCTTAACTATAGTGCAAGATTTTTCTTCCCCAAACTTATTTTTTTAGCACAAAGAAGATTCATAAGTTCACAAGTAGATCTATCATTCAACTTTAAATCCTTGAAAGAGGTATTCATCATTATACATTCAATAAGATCTTTCCCCCTACTTCCTTCCTTATGTGCATCCTTTGTGGTAAAGCACTCATCAACAACAAGTCATATTTTTTCTCCAAACAGAAAGGTATTTCTTGTTGCTCAAGCAACTAGCAATAATATGGCCCACTTTACAACAACAATGGAAAATTACTAAAGAGTCTTTGAAATCAATCCACTACACCCAATCATGAAAGTTGTACTATAAATTAATTCAAATTAGGAGTGTAGACACATAAAAATGGCCTAGACCCGCAAACCACATTTTTCTATATCATGCTTCATCTCAACATAATTAAAATATTTAATTATGTCCTATAGTCCAATGTCAACTATTAATTAAATAATTCTTAATTATTTAATTAATTCACATATATTATTCCTCCTACCTATTTAAATAAATAAATTACATTTATTATTAAATATGTCGCTAATTGCTTATGTCACTCTATAATTAAATAAATTCCTAAATTTATTTAATTATTATTAGTCCATTACTTCTTCATGATTATTTAAATAAATAAACTTTATTTATTTATTTAATACGTCATTAATTATTTATGTCTTCTCATAATTAAATAAATTCTTATTATTTATTTAATTATTATCCTTCCAACTTTCTTTCTAATTTTAAATAAAAATCATATTTAAAATTACCCACTTTCTAATTTTCCTCCACAATTGAATAATCTTAATTATTAAATTGTCTTATTGATTTTCTTTCTAAATTTAAATAAAAGCATTTTATTTAAATTGGCAATTTCCCTTTTTCCAAGTAAATAATTTTAAATTATTATTATTTACTATCACATGAATTCACCATTTTGGAATTAATTTAAAATATTAATTTCAAAATAGCATTTCTCTCCACAAAGTAATTTATTTCTAAAATGACTTGGTTTTCTATCTCATATGTCACAACTAATCTCATTCCTTGATTTAATTTCTTAAATTAAATCTTGTCCACTCAATTTTAATTTCATCCTAGAGTTGCCCTAACCCTAATTAAGGGGTTGTTATTTTGAATCTTGACCATTGATTG
Organism: Sequoiadendron giganteum; assembly: GCA_007115665.2. NCBI lineage: Eukaryota > Viridiplantae > Streptophyta > Pinopsida > Cupressales > Cupressaceae > Sequoiadendron > Sequoiadendron giganteum. Next base: position 163,987,081 of record VCHN02000014.1, read on the forward strand.
TAGGGCACTTATCAATCTTTAATCTCATTTATCCATACAAAATTGCATTTTCTATAAAATGTCGATTTTGTCTTCATTTCAAGACCCTGGAAGATCGTTGATCAATCTCTTAATATATCTTATCTCTTTCTATATTTTATCAACTTCTTCTCCTTCTTCTCCTTATTCATGCATTCTTGCATTTATTTATTAAAATCCTTCAAATATTTGCATAGGTCCACATTATAGTCAATAGTTTGCTCGCAGGATCTGAGGGCATGTTTCACACAACTACAAATGAAGAAGGTGTAATGGAGGTCAGCCATGGAGATTGAAGGCATTCGGTGAGCACGTTCCATTTGTTTTCATTTATTTTCCTTTGCACTCTATTATTGCTTAGGTTTTTTTTTTTTTTATAAAGCTAACTTGACACTTACCCTATGTTACATTGGTGAACCCGACATCCTCATTAACACATTTTTGCATATTTGCATACTGCTTCTGGTTTTATTTTTGTAGGTTCAGGTACAAAACGCTACAATTAACAGACCGTGTGACGCAAACGATTTGTTGCGTCGCATCCGACTTCGTGTGCGACGTATTTGCTCTGTCGTACCGCATTTGACTGACCGAGCGATGCAACTGACCTATTCCAATGTATTTTCTAGCCTCTGAACTACAAACGCTAGATCAAGTCGCATATGCTTTGTCGCGACGCAATTGACTGGTAAGAATTTTTTTCCAGTTTTCTTTTTTTTGTTGTTTTTCTTGTTTTTCTCTTCTAGATTAGAAATTTTCCAGGATACTAATCTGTTTATTGTAGCGTGTGTCCATCTAGAATTAAATAAATTTCATTATTATTTTTTATTCTATTTTTTCAAACAATCATGCATTTTTTTCTCTCATTAGTATAATGAACAAACACGCATTTGCATAAGGTTAAAAAGAACAATACATTTTCTTTTTTTCATGGGTTTAAAATTAAGTGCTAGTTAGACAATACTACAAACGGTTAAAATGAACCCCATGTTTTGACAATACTACAAACGGTTAAAATGAACCCCATGTTTTGACAAATACTACAAACGGTTAAAATGAACCACATTTTTTTATGTTTGTCAACACATTTCATTTTGGGCTTTAAAAATAACATCATGCGAGTGTGAGTTAAGATATTCATATGCTCTCTCTTTGTTTTTAAACAAAGATTGATTGAACTATGAATATTTTGGCTCGCTTTTGTTAGTCTTAGAATTTGGGCTTGCTTTGGTGGGAAAAAGTACTCACCCCAAAGCAACTCAAACCGGGAATGTGCTAAAGCCAAGCGACACCCAACCGGTATATAAATTTTAATGTTAAAGAAAGCTTAGCATTACAGAACTTCCTGCAAACCAGCAATTGACTCCCCAATACCCTTGTGGTGCGTCAAAACCTGTAGAGCGTAACTTTTGTAGACTAGGATGATAATGCTTCTCGTGTGGCCTTCTCAACGGGTGCCTGAAATAAATCCTTTGTTTTATAAAACCACAAACCTGCTATTCTTTGGTGCAGCAACGGTCGTTGTCAAGGTACCCGCACCTATGCAGTTCTTAGTAGAAATGATCAATTTTCCATGGGAGTTTCATGGAGGTTGGAAGCTTGGTTACCCTGAGAAGTGAGTGCACTGTAAGGGGGAGCCCGTGGGGCCAAGCTTCTAAATTCATTTGCTAAGGATATGCGGTTAGTGGGATCCATAAGAATATTGTCCTTGCAACCAAAGGATTTTTATAAAATGACTTCTATGTGGTTGATTTTCATTTTTTACAACACCATGTTTTTTCCAACTATTTTCAGACAATTCCAACAAATAAACATCAAACTTGCCAAAATATGAAACAAACTGGTCAAATTGCTGAAATTTTGTTCCAAATTTGCTTCATGTGACGCAATCGCCTTGTCAAACCGCACTTTCTTATGTCTGAGTTGCAATCGCTCTGTCAAAACGCACTTTCTTATTTATGAGTCGCAATCATTCTGTCAAACTGCATTTTCTTATTTCTGAGTCGCAATCGCTCTGTTGCAACACATGTGCAACTTGAAACACCCCAATTGACTTTCATTCGACGCATTTGCTTGACCAAAAGTCGCATCTGCTCTGTTGAGCTACAACAACCATTTGAAGCAATGCAATTTCCTATCATAAGACGCATTTTCTTTACTGAATGCCACAATTGCTCTATCGCACCATAGTTGAAACCTGAAATGCTACATTTTCCATTCTACACAGCATATGCTAAAATCCTAAAATGCATTTGTCAAACTGCAACACATTTTCTAGACTTTGAGCCGCAACTGACTGTTCTACAATGCATTTTCCTTTCTGTAACGTAATTGCTTCTTGTAACAATGCATTTGAAACTACAGCGCATTTGAAACCTTAAGAGATGCATTTTCTTATCAACTGAAAACATTATTATTATCAGAAACCCGAGACCAAGCATTTGTAAACCTCTTTTTTCCAAACAGTCTTTGTCCAAAACCAAGAGAACACTTGTTCAAGTCATCCTTTTTTGCATTTTTAGTTTGCATTTAGCTTGCAATCCACCATCATCTTCAACATAGGAAAAGTCTTAAGTCCTCAAATTTGCACAATTTAGGATAGGAAAACTTTCCTTACTTTGTCAAACCATTGTCTCAAAAAGTAAATTTTCATTCGACCAAATCAATCCTTAGTCATTGTCCTCTTGTGAGCTATTTCCAACTCATAAGTCTAGTGTGGAAATCTCATCTTGTCATTTTGTCATCTTATCCTTGAAATCAGTCCTTTGACAATCCAAATCAAGACATTGGCCAAACTTTGAATGGTTAGTAACCCTTTCCTAGAAATTTTTTGACTTAAGACACTCATTTTAGTCTTCATTACCACTGTATTTGACTTTCCTTTTTGTCCTCATTTTCACTTTGCATAGTCTTAATCTCATTCCACCCACCATCATGTCTTCAATCCATTATGACATGCTTGCTAGTCGAATTGAATTCCAATTCATTAGTAATGGTCAAGCACAAGTAGCCAGGGACTTCAAAACATTATATCTCTAATCCACATCCAAATTTACAACCCCTAGCCCTTCATCCATCTATCCCTCTTACCAATAACCTATAATTCATATTCCTCTATCCATTTCCCCTCCCTATAATGAATCTTTTAACACAAATCCTGACATTCATCCACAACAAACATCCACCTATTGTCCCCACCCTAAGATTGATAGGGGAAACCAACCATCCATTAATCCATTCCAAGCCTCCACATCATTTCTTATTCCTTCATCTTATCCTAGTCCTCCACTCACGTCATATCCTAATCCTCCATTCACATCCTATCCTATTCCTCCATCCACGTCATATCCTTGTCATGCATTCATGTCCTATCCTAGTCCATCATCCCTCAACCAAGTCCAAACCTCCATGTCATATGCTAGTCCATTATACACCAATCCATTCTGAGACACTGTGTTTTCATGAAAACATATCTAGTCATGGTCTCCAAAGTCCCATCTTCTTACCTAGACACTTGAGGATACATGTCAAGAGGCAAGTCCAAAGCATGACATCATAAAATCACCATCTTGTCCAGATCAAAGTAGTCTATCAGACCCCATCTTTACCTCCATTCAAGAAGTCCTCATCGACAATCATGGCATACCAAAGACACCTATCCTTGGTCAAGATTCTATCCAAAACCATGTTATTCAAGATGAACCTATTTTCGATCATGTCATTCCAACTGAGCCCATTTTTGATCAAGACACTACTTTTGAAGAAATCCAAAATGATCCACTCCTTGACCTTTATGCCCTTCATGATGAAACACTTGAAGACAACCCTCTCCAAGCTACCAATTTTGACACTTCCAAAGATGAGACACTTTCCACTATGGTACACATAGATGATCTTCATAGAGAACAAGAAGCTTATATCCTAGACATTTGCAAATGATCAAGCTATAACTGAATTTAGTGGGCTCTATGACAATGACCATGAAGATGGTTTTGAAATCAACTTTGAAGCACCAGCAAAATCATCAAAATCTGATATGTCAGAAAATCAAACCGAAGATGTCAATCAAAAATCTATCCAACATTTCAGTGAAGCTACAACATCCTATCAATTAGGATCATCTATCTTTTTCAGAGAATATTTTGAGCATTAATTTCCACAATAAGGATGGGTTAGCATCTTGCTTCCACAATAACAAGTACCCCATCACAAACAGAATTTGTTAGAACATGAATTATCAGGGAAAATGATTAGGCCTACATGAGCAAGGAATTTTGGAACCCGTACAAGTTCAAGCACATTACGGACATCAAGGTCTTGGCTATTCATCAGTCAGAAAATCTAACGGTGTTAGTGGTCCCTCCTTGATATTCGGGGCAACTTTATCAGGTACAAACATAAAAATGGGTGTCATGAGTAGTCCTTGTCATAAGATTGTTGCCAAAACCCCTTCCCACCACACCCCAAACCATCATTCCATCATGAATAAACATTCCATTTGGAACCAACAAAATTATTACAAATCAAGTTCAAAATCACATGTCAAAGGCCATGGAATCAATCAAAAATACAAGCGGACAAATGAAGCTAAAATGGATCCCAAAACAAAATGGGTCAAGTCAAGAAAAGAATGATTCAGGAAAACAAAATATGTCAAATCCAAAATTCAATCAAAATGTGGAGCCACCGCATAAGAGGACTCCCACATATAATACATGTCCACCTCCTCCAAAATGGCTATCAAGAAAGACATATAAAAATGTTGGTTCCAAATAACATCCTAACCCAACACCTAAATTTTGGAGAATAAAAACCAATACATCCAAACATCCAACCAACCCATCCACGTCCACCATCATCTGTCATAATCCTACATCCTCCTTAAATTCCAAACATCCCATGTCACAAATCCATCACATTTTGGCTGCAGCTCTTTACCACAAGGACTCTCATGGTACTCTATCGCGATGTGCATATTTTGATAAGGCCAACTCTAGTATCAACAAGGATCACAATAACATCGATCAACTATATGCAAGTGTTATCATCCTGACAAGGTAACTACTTCAGGAAGGTCACTATTAGCACCCAATCTCTACATTGGCACCATCAAAGGATTCAGCAAAGTCAGTGGTCATCTAAAGCAGCAAGGCTATCCGACAAAAAATTCCAAAATGCAAAAATACAAAAAAATGAAAAATAAGAAAAAAATCGTCCCTTGATGAAAACCTGGAAAACAGGCGTCTTGGTGACACCAAAAAAAAAATATCAAAAAATATCAAAAATAGTAAAGAGAAAAAATTCGTCCAGCGGTGAAAACTTGGCAAACAGGCGCTTTGGATAAATACCATGATGAAACCTGGCAAACAAGGCATCATGTGTATAATAAATCATCTATGTGGACCATTACACTTGGGGGCAAGTCGTCTCATCTCCCATTCCCTTCACATGACATTTCCATATATCTATCTAAACCCTATAACTTTTCATCCATTTTCCCACGGACTTTGATCTTGATAAGGACTATAGTACAAACACAAGTCATGCTTTGGGAAAACTCTTGACATGTCTATCTTTTGGTCATACCTTATTCATTAAATATCATGTCATTATCTCCATAGCCTCATTATCCCCTATGTGACACAGTCATTGGAGACCATACTTTATCTTTATGCAACATATCCTCATGTCTCCTATATTTTATCAAAGTCATCCATCTCTCTTGCCTTATACCTCTTACCCATCTTGGTTTCCCTTATCAATGGTCTAAAGATCCCTTGTCATCCCATCCAGTCCTCATCAAGTCATTCCAAATGCAACAATATGGAAAACCTAGCACATCATCCAAAACATTCCTTGACTTTTTCCTTGGCCCTACCGTAGACTTTTATCCTCTTGTCATATCATTTTCATCTTTAGGTTGTTTCAGGATGTGTCCTTCCCACGTCAAACAACGTTGTCATTGTCATTGTCACATGTCAATTGGTATTCGGCTTGACTAGCGGCAAAATCATGGTTGTCCTTGGATTCATGTGCGTCGGCATCATTCACATGCATTTGTCAAAAAATTTGCAAAACATCAAAAAGTCATAAAATTTTGAAAAAGTCCTGAAAAAAGTCATAAAATTCTAAAAAAGTCTTGAAAAAAAAAAGTCATAAAATTTTGAAAAAGTCTTGAAAAAAAAGATTTAAAAATCGGAATATGCCCTGAAGAAAACACAAAAAAATCCAAATCAATGTAGAAATCCCAAAAACAAAGTCAAAATCAGTCATATCTTGTCAGTCCAATCAGTCACATCAGTTAATCTTTGTCCTGGTCCAAACTATGTTGTCTTTGCGCATTTGCTACGTAGGCAAGATTCATCTTTGAATCCCCGAGACATTAGGTCAATCATTTTAGGTTTGTCCAAATAAAATCATAGGTCAAACATGGTCGTGTCAATCAAATAAAGAAGACATAGTCACATTTGACATAAGGCAGTCATTTGAAACATCAACGTCAAAATTGGTTAAAATCAGACAACATAAGCCAATCAATCATATAGTCAAAATTAGTAGCTTGCCAAAACATTAGTCAAAATGTCAATCTCGTTCCTTTTTGTCCTCTTCAAGATGTGTCCTTCTTGGATTTGGACCTCGTCAAAATATCATTTGCCTTTTCAGGATGTGTCCTTCCTAACCTTAGGCACCGTCAAACCGTCAAAACTGTCAAACTATCAAGCAATTAATCTTTGGTAAACAAACATTTTCAATACAATTAAATGGTTGTTAATTTTTGGCTATTTTGTCTTATCTTTTTATTGACTTGTCTTTTTTTCATGTTACTAGCTACCTCGAGGATGTCCCATGAAGGATTTAGAGGTGCAATGAAGTCTCATGACCTATTCTATTTTTCTTTGATTATTGTCTGTGGATTTTCTTGACAAAAAGACTAGGGAAACTTGGCCCTTAGTATGAGTTAGGAAATTCCTTGTCTGCGATTGTCTATTTTGCAAGTGGATGACCTTGCACACCTTGGTCTATATCATACCATGGTGTTTGTTGTCCATTTGTGTCATTTTTACCGCCCAATGATGATTCGAGCAACACTTATTAGTACTTTGACAAATGTTGAAAGATTCTAACATTCATTTATTTTTCCACATTAACTTGCATTTCCTTACCCATATCGACATCCATGTCTTCTATCCTGACATTCATCTTTTTCTCTCAAACATTTCTTCTAGTCCGCATCATTATCATCCTTATCTATCTTTCCTATATACTTTTGTCTTTCATCTTCTAGTTCTTTCATCCATTTCAAGAGCACACTCGTGTCCTTTGAACCCAACTGTCCTCTCGAGGGGGCATACCGTTACCTCCTCATCATTCTTCCTCATCCTATTTTGCACTGAGGCATATTTTTTTGACTTATTTTTTTTGTCACAATGCGACAAGCTGCAATATGACAAAGAGGGGCAAATGTAGACACATAAAAATGGCCTAGACCCGCAAACCACATTTTTCTATATCATGTTTCGTCTCAACATAATTAAAATATTTAATTATGTCATATAGTCCAATGTCAACTATTAATTAAATAATTCTTAATTATTTAATTAATTTGCGTCTATTATTCCTCCTAGCTATTTAAATAAATAAATTACATTTATTATTTAAATATGTCACTAATTGCTTATGTCACTCTATAATTAAATAAATTCCTAAATTTATTTAATTATTATTAGTCCATTACTTCCTCATGATTATTTAAATAAATAAACTTTATTTGTTTAATATGTTATTAATTACTTATGTCTTCTCATAATTAAATAAATTCTTATTATTTATTTAATTATTATCCTTTCCAACTTTCTTTCTAATTTTAAATAAAATCATATTTAAAACTACCCACTTTCTAATTTTCCTCCACAATTGAATAATCTTAATTATTAAATTGTCTTATTGATTTTCTTTCTAAATTTAAATAAAAGCATTTTATTTAAATTGGCAATTTCCCTCTTTCCAAGTAAATAGTTTTAAATTATTATTATTAACTGACAGACGAATTTACCATTTTGGAATTAATTTAAAATATTAATTTCAAAATAGCATTTCTCTCCACAAAGTAAGTTATTTCTAAAATGACTTGATTTTCTATCTCATCCTTTTTCTACATGCTAATTCTCATCTCACTGTCAAAACTAATCTCATTCCTTGATTTAATTTCTTAAATTAAATTTGGTCCACTCAATTTGAATTTCATCCTAAAGTTTCCCTAACCCTAATTAAGGGGTTGTTATTTTGAATCTTGACCATTGATTCTAGGGCACTTATATCAATCTTTAATCTCATCCGTCCATACAAAATTGCATTTTCTATAAAATGTCGATTTTGTTCATTTCAAGACCCCGGAAGATACCTGATCAATCTCTTAATATATCTTATCTATTTCTACATTTTATCAACTTCTTCTCCTTGTTCATGCATTCTTGTATTTATTTATTAAAATCCTTCAAATATTTGCATAGGTCCACATTATAGCCAATAGTTTGCTTGCAAGATCTAAGGGCATGCTTCACATAGCTGCAAATCAAGAAGGTGTAATGGAGGTCAACCATGGATATTGAAGGCATTCGGTGAGCACGTTCCATTTGTTTTCATTTATTTTCCTTTGCACTCTATTATTGCTTACGTTTTTTTTTATATATATAAAGCTAACTTGACACTTACCCTATGTTACAGGGAGCACCATATTCTTCTCCACAAGCACTAAAAATATAGCTATAGAGAAGGGGGATCCATTGCCCATGAGTCTCTTGCTTCCCAAGATAATCCAGGGGAACGGACTACCCTAAACTACCTTGGGTTTTGCTTTATCGAACTAGGAGGTAGAATGAAGAAATTACAAAGGCTAGTTTATCAAAAACAGTATTCAAATAGACTACTTCAAAATCTCAAGGAGTGGGATGTTGAGATCTCTACCACAAAATGGATGACTCTCGACCAAAGGACTACATCATAAGGTCGGGATTTTAGTGTGGCACCCTAGATTCTGAGGAACATGTTGGAATCCTATACGGATAGAAGGCTAAACCCTCAAATAATATTGTAATCCTACTAACGTACTCAAATCTAAGGTCTGTTCAACTTAAATAGGTTAATAGAAAGCAATAAATACCAAAAAAGACAAAGGAGAGCAAAGAACTAACTTACAAAGGGTCTTTCATTTGAGATCTTCCTCCAAGATTCACTTGGACAACCTACACACAAGACAAACGAGGGAAAATGTTGGGGTTGTTTCGGGGCTTTCTGCAATCAAACCTCTGTTTTGGTGTTCCCACCTCCATGGATAGCCAGATAGATAGAAAAAGTAGACAAACTAAACAAATACGAAGTGATAAAAGTAATCCCCGCTCAAGGAGGAGAATTTGTATCACAAGATAGCAAAGTAACAAGTTATTTATTTTCAAGTAGACAAGAAGCAAGAGAGCATTACCAATAGTACGTATTCCCCTCTTGACTATATTATGGACACGCCCTTGAATGCTTGCAAAATATATTTGGTTGTTTGAGGGACCTCAATCCAGTAGAGCTTCATTATAAAAGCAATATTAAGAAGAGAATGAAGTGAGAGAGAGAGAGAGAGAGAGAGAGAGAGAGAGAGAGAGAGAGAGAGAATCTATAATGAGAGAACCCCCAAAATGAGAGCAAAGAGATTTTTGTGTTGTTTCATGGGTAGGAGGAGTTGCTACTCTCACCACATAACCTTAGAGACATGTGTCGTCAGTCAAAGATTCCAAGATTCCTTATTCCAACTCAAAAAATGTAGTGACACTAGTGTGCCATGTGGACGTCTGCACACTGTGTAGATGTCCAACTCTTCATTTTTTAGGAAATGAGGTGGCATAATATTTTTGCTGTCATTGGTCATCATGGAGTTTAAATTGCAAAAATTTAACCCATAAGTTTCTTTTCATAAATGTGTTCAATAGGTACAATAAATGCGGGGTCAAATGCACAAATGTGAAATTTCCCCCATGGTGCAATTTTATGACATTAAAATAGAAAACAAAAAACACTTCCTAAATTTTGTGATTGTATCAACATCAATTACTACCCAAAGGTATTCAAGTACTAAGCATAAAAAACTTCCTCATCCTGGCATTCCAATGGCAATCTAACACACACAAGAAACTTGGCAGGTATCATCATTCACTGGATTAAATCTTGAAAACCAATTTTAAAGACGAAGGCTATGCTGACCTAGTGTAGAGGAGGTTATTTTCTATTCTCAAGATGGTGAGGTATCAAGGAAAAAATAGCCCTCAACTACCTCAAAATACCTAGCTCAGGTGACAAGATAAAATTATCAAGATTTTATGTTTGTGTTATACATAAAATTAAAAGGTGAAAGTTTCAAAAATCGAAAGAGTAGGTCACAAAGGTCTTCTAGGTAGACTAAAAATCTCTTAGCCAAGGATGAAAACATGGTGCACAGGCATCCCATTAGCATGTTGGAATCTCATATGGACCAAAAATTGAGAATGTCTTAGAAAACAACAAAGTGGTTGCTAATAGTTCTAATAATTGGAAACTCTTAAAATACGAGAAAACAACAAAGAATGACAAAAATTAAAGTAATTTAAACTAAATGAAATATGAATGATAAAGCAAGATGAAAGGAAGAAAATACTCATAGAGAACCAAGATATGAAGCCTCCAACAAATAAATATCTTTAATATTTGTGCACATAAGACCAAGGAAAAATTTTGGGATTGTTTGATTTTCCTTTGTCAAATCCCCACTTTGGTGTTTCCATCTCCATAAATACCCAAATAGGATAAAGAGAAATAAAATAGATGTTATAGAAGAATAATAAATAAATATACTAGAAAAATATGCTAGTTCTATATTAAAATACAATGCAATGAAGAATTCACAGTTACCCTCCTTTAGCAAAAAGAGAATTTTGAAAGGGAGAGACTGCAATCTCCAAGCTTGAGAGAAATGTGTTTATAATTCCAAAGATTCAATGTATCATGGTTTTCAAAGAAATAAGATGCAATGGATATGGTGAGATGGAGGTAAAGAAGCCACTGTGATGAAGAAAGAGCAAGAGAGAATGAAAAGCTTGTGAAAATTCTTCTTGTTGTAGAGAGAGAGAGATTCAAAATGAAGTGTTTTAGGGAGGTTTATGTATGCAGGAGTCGTCCTAGCACATTTGCAAGCTAGAAAAGGTGTTGTGTTCGTTGATAGGAAAGAAATGTAATGTCCTAATGGCTATTGTAGTCGGAAATTTATTCAAGACATTCACGTGATGTGTAGACATCTGTGTAGTACGCATTCGTCTGAGACATAAATCTACCTTAATGATAGGAAATGAATGAGTTAAGTGATTAAGAATTAAATTGAAGTTGGATTAAAGGACCATTATATTATTGTCTTCAATTTATCTAAAGGGGAGACTCGTGGTAGGTGAAATTGTATAGGATACAATTTACGACATTACACCTAGAAACCAAAGACCTTCCATAATCTAGTCCTTGAGCAATCATCTAGATTGGATAATGAAAAAAAAAATTGGCATAACAGCTACCTCAAGTTTCAACTTGGCCTCTTAGTTTCTATTTCCAAAGCATGCATCTTCTAATAGCATCGATGTTGGGACAATTACCATAGAATCTCGCAATGAGAAAGTTCCTTACTCAAATCCTTCACTATAGAAGCAACAGGCTCACTTCCATTAGCAAAAGGGAAAACCTTGGAGCATTAACCCTTTTCATCATTCCCAATAGTCACATCACAAGCATTAGCAACCTACAAACAAGGACCACTCACATCCTTCCACACACATTCCTCTAAAACCCTAAGAGATCTAGCAAGAGCAACAATAGGGGTCAAAGGAAATTTCGTCACACTCAACTTCATAGGATTTTTGGCAAAGGGAAGCAAAAAACACCTCCTTAGGGTAAGCCTAGGACCTAGAAATAAATAAAGTTGGTTTCATAGAAGACCCACATTCCTTTGAAACCTTCCTTTGCACTTCCATCCATATTTCCATGAGTGAATATTCTTCATCGTTGAAACTAGACAAGTCTTGCATTATGGAAGATAAATGCACATGAAGGAATCATTCATCGTGTATACATCTAAATTTGATCACTTCCATATGATCAAAATCGTCTACTTTATCCATCCATGTCATTAATAGTGATTAAATAATTTATTTAATCATTATTTCATTTTCTGCCTAAGGTTCTTAAAGTATGTAATTGAATAAATTAAATACTTTACCTTACACCTTTTCTTCTCTAAATTAAATAAATAAGACAATTTGTTTAATTTAGTCATTTGACCTATTTGGATTAAAACCAATTTTTAATCCCTGTTTTTCTCTCTTTGTCACATTCTCCATAATCCTTTTTTAATCCAGATTAAATTAATTAATCTGTGATTAGGATCCGCACCACTTAATCAAAATTAGTGTCACATCCTCCATAATCTCTCACTTGCCTCTAATCTCTCATTAATTGTCCTAATCTTGTGTTTGCACAACCTTGATCAAGGTGATTAGCCTAATCAATACCTTGGTCAACTCTCTCCATCCCCCAACTTAAAGTATGTAATTGAATAAATTAAATACTTTACCTTACACCTTTTTCTTCTCTAAATTAAATAAATAAAATAATTTGTTTAATTTAGTCATTTGACCTATTTGGATTAAAACCAATTTTTAATCTCTGTTTTTCTCTCCATGTCACATTCTCCATAATCTTTTTTTAATCCGGATTAAATTAATTAATCTATTATTAGGATGTGTACCACTTAATCAAAATTAGTGTCACATCCTCCATAATCTCTCACTTGCCTCTAATCTCTCATTAATTGTCCTAATCTTGTGTTTGCACAACCTTAATCAAGGTGATTAGCCTAATCAATACCTTGGTCAACTCTCTCCATCCCCCAAGGAATTTTTAATTCCTTTTTATTCACCCAAGGCTCCTCTCTTCCCCATGTGAATTTTTAATTCACTTTTATTCCTCCAAGGAATCTTCTCTTCCCCATGCAAGTTCTAGAAGGTTTGACTTGTCACTTTACATGTACCAAGGACTTCTAGAACCTTGGACTTGTCACATCATTCACATGTGGAAAATCCCCACCTTTTTGGAAACCCTCTCTTATCCACTAGATTCTTCCAATCATTGTGAATTTTTAATTCACTTTTATTCCTCCAAAGAATCTTCTCATCCCCCAAGGTACCTACAAGGTACTTTTCCTTCCTCCACCTCATGTACCTCTCTTCCACCTCACTCCCACATCACCTCACCCCAGGTCATCTCACATTCCACATGTCAAGATGTGAGGACTTGTGAGTCCTCAAATCACCATAACCCTTCATCTTGACTTTGTTAGATTAATCTCAACCGTTGAATTCTCAAGAGAATTCAAATTATCTTATAAATACCCCCTCATTTCTCTCATTTTAGGAATGAATCTTTTTCTATCAAAACTCTTACAAAATTGTCATTTGAGCTCTCATCCTCCATATTTTTTAGCATCACACCATTATCATATCTTCATCCATCTTGCATATCATTTTTCATGTTCAATTTAGCTTATCATCCAAAGAGCACACAAATCTTCAAGGATCAAAGGGCCAACCAAGGAAGGAGCAGCATGAAAGTATAATCAACTTCAATCTGTTTTATCTTGCTTTCATGTTTATCTTTTCCCTAGGCTAATCATTGAGGTGTCCTCTTTTGTGTTAGTTCTTGTTATTGCATCATTGATTATTTAGCATCTCACATTAGAACATAGCATTTTAGGAGATCACACATCCATCTACAGATGAATCCATGAGGGAATCATGCTCATCATCCTGGGTTGAACTGGATTCATTAGTTGTCCCTCCATCCTCATCTTTACCATCCCCTTCATCTAATTCGTCCTTGCTCCAACCTTGCACAAGATTTTCTAACCCTTTTTTACTCTTGCTCTTGTCTCCACTCACAATTTTTTAATTTTATTGCATATTACACTAACTATGATTAGGAAAAATATTGTTGTGACATATTAAACTAACTATGATTAGTTGTGCCAATTGGCCAATAGTTTGAATCTTGATGAAAGGCTAGGAGAGCTAAGGAAGATTAAAAAGTAATGAACTTAAGGAAGTGTATTAATGGTTATGAACTTAAAACAATATTTTATGAAATCCCTATGTATGATATCCTAGTAAAAACAATGCATTATAAATCATGGACTACTTCCTCAATCATTTCAACCTCTACTAATTGGATGGGGTCGAGTGAGACCTACTTATTGTTGAGGTCACCTTACTGACTTCCCTCCCAGTAAGAGTGTTTTGAGTATTTGGAGACTAGAATTAAAAAAAAGGACCTACTAATCACATTAGAAACTTTTTATAATGTGGTTCCAAATAGTGTAATAATATTATGGTGAGTTTTTCACTTATAATACTCCTTTATTGTAACTTTAAGAAGATGAAACAATGTAATTTCTTATAATGTAATCATATAATTTGAATCAAAAAATTAAGTTTGGCTATACTTGCTTTGTTACAAAACATAAGAAATCTAAGACACGTGCTAACCAAAAGAAATGGACTTCCAATCACTATATTTTTCAAACATACTCAATTACAATTATACCAAAAACCTATTAGATAAAAACTTATATATTTTTTAAATGATTTATAATTATAAAAAATCTGTTCTTTCCCCACACATATCACAAGATCTTTTCACAAGATTTTTAAGTGGCAATGTTGGTTTTGAAAACAATGTACATAACCTCGATTCCTTGTTAGAAGACTTTAAGTGGAAATGTTGGTTTTGGAAACAATGTACACACCCTTGATTCCATAAAACATCCATCAACTTGCACCTTTTATGCGACTTATGCAATAAGATAGAGACCACTTGAAGGCTATTATTCAAAGCTCAGCTTCTCTAGATTCGTGCCTCAAATTGAGATGTTTCCCAATTATAATACCTAATGAAACCGACTGATGCATGTAACAAAGAGCTTTACTTAATATATTAATTGAGTTAATATATTAATTGATCTCTTGTTGGTTTAGACAAGGCATATTGGTCATGTTTTCAAATCAGAGAAGACACGCGTTTGAATCATAGTATTTTACGTAAATATAGGAAGAGGGAATGAACTAAGACCCAATCTAGTCCCTTTGAAGCCTTTTTTATAATACCCATTATCTAGAAAAGTTCACAACAGAATGATTTGGTCTTTTAACCACACTTGGAGGATGTTTATCCGAAATTTTCGCTTTTGAATTGCTTCACATGGCTTTACCTTTCATGTTTGTTGCACGGATATAAGTTCTACAAACATTTAACAAAAATTTAAGGACTGATTTATTAGCTTCTACACAGAGAAGGGTGTGATTTATTAACTGCTACACAGATAAGGGTATGATTTATTCTTTCCATGGTAGCTTGAACTTCATAGGAAAACTTTTACAGATTTGCAGATAGAAAATGTTTCAAAGCTTTTAACTTTGACATAGATTAAGGTATGATTCATGACTTCTGCTGAAGAGAAGGTATGATTTAGTGGAGTTTGGAATTCATGGGAAAAGTTTTGCAGAGTTTCAAGATCAAAAGATGGTTGAAAACTTTTGCAGTTTGATGATTAGAGAACATCAAGGTTATTTTGCTTTTGATGAAATGTTTCCATTGCATTGAAGAATCTCAAAGATCGATCTTGTTCCACCAACTCTAGGTTTTTTCCGGAGTCCATATCAATAGGATAAAGCTTAAAGAAACACCTGTATTTACTTTTCTGTGAATGTTTCAGATGAATTTTTACATTGCCATTAAAGATTGCAGATGGCGATTCTTTGCTCGGATGTAGAACTGTAGAGAGATCGCTCTTGTTCCACCAATTCTAGGTTTATTCTTAGTAGATATAGCTTCTAAAAAGACCTGTATTTATTTTTCTATGGATGTTTCATACATCCATTAGTGGGATGTAGAAATTTAAAGAGCATGAATTCTTGTATTATGATAAAGAGTTGCAGATAACGATTCTTTATTTGGATGTAGGAATTATACAAAGATCATTCTTGTTCCACTAACTCTAGGTTTATTCTGCAGTCCATATTAGTAGGATAAAACTTGTAGAAACAACATCCATTACTATGGATGTTTCGAACATCCATTAGTGGGATGTAGGAACTATAGAAAAGATCACTCTTGTTCCACTATTCCATGTTTATTCCGCAGTCCATCTAGTAGGTTAAAACTTCTAGAAAGAACATCCATTAGTGAGATGTAGAAATTAAAGAGCATGAATTCTTACATTATGATAAAGAATTGCAGATGGCGATTCTTTGCTTGGATGTAAGAATTATAGAAAGATCGTTCTCTTTAGGTTTATTCCATGGTCCATATTAGTAGGATAAAACTTCTAGAAGGACCTGTATTTACTTTGTTTCAAACATCCAATAATGGATGTAGAAACTAAAGAGCATGAATTCTTACATTATTATAAAGAATTATATATGGGGATTCTTTGCTTGGATGAAAGGATAAAGCTTCCTGTATTTACTTTTCTGTGGATGTTTCAGGCATCCATTGTTGGGATGTAGAAACTAAAGAGCATGAATTCTTACATTATGATAAAGGATTTCAGATGGCGACTCTTTGCATGGATGTAGGAATTATAGAGGAGGAATTCATACGTGCCGATGAATGATGAGAGAGAGCGATTACAAAAGTCGATCAAAAATCAATCGGATGGGTTTTTTAAAGCTATAAAATGGCTTTAGTAACTAGAATTTGGCTATACTGAGATCTAGAAGTACTGAGCTGGGTAGAGTTCCATGATCAGGTTTATTTTAGATAGAATATACCTATCTCAACCATTAGATCACATTTGATGAAGCCCAGGAGAGAATGATATGATCCTTTTGTGTATATTCTGCTGATTAAACTGTCTCTGTACTTACTTATAACAGTGCAACTAAATTGTTTCTGTGCATATTTTGTAGAGTTTATGTAATACCGGCCCTTTAAGGAGCATGGTGAAGGTAAAGGGTGAAGAGAGAATCAAAGAGCATCCATACAGAGGCATCAGGAAAAGGCCATGGGGTAAATGGGCTGCAGAAATTAGGGACTCCATTAAAGGAATGAGAGTCTGGCTTGGGACTTTTAACACACCAGAGGAGGCTGCAAGAGCTTATGATGCAGCAGCTAGAAAGGTGGGAAGACATAACACAAAGCTCAACTTCCCAGACAAGGAAGAAAATCAAAATCAAAATACCCAAATCCACTCTTCACTATCAATGAGCAACTCTTCTATGATGTCAAAACCAAATGTTATTACTCAGGCCTGCAGCTCCACATCAAAAAATGCATGCAATGAGGTTAATGAAGTCATCCATGTTGCAGATGTATCAAGTAATGAAAATTTCATGAACCCTTTCGATAACAATACAGAATGGTCTACTGATATCATTACTAATGTGTCAGAGGGAATTTGGGAGGGCTTGCCATTAATAGGAAATGCTGTGGATTGTGAAGAACAGGAATTTGACCTAGATTTGTGGAGTTTTGATTATGTGAATCTCTGAGCAGGTAAAGCAGAGCTTTCTGTATTAGTTTTTATATACTTGTTTCATATGGTTGTTTTTGGAACCTGTGGGCATGTGAAACAGATATATGGATATTATACATAGAAAGTGTTACATATTGTATAAAAATGAGTCGGTGATGTTCAATGTATGTATCTTAATCAAGCACTTTGATCTTTTGAAGAATCCAAGTCCTCTTTTTCTTTTTCTTTGTGGGTTCTGAAATAAAATTCAAAGCAGTTTGATCATTAGAGGACTTTTGAAAATACTATGTTTGTTCCTTTTACTTAAGGCCACTTGAGAAAAGTATTACTCTTAGTATTACATTGTGCGAGGTATTTAAGCCAGAGCAGTGTGGTTGTCATATTTTTATATTATTATCTAACGCTATTTAATTTATAATTTTCTTTAATAAAGAATCATTTTTTTCTACTCTAATAAATGTAGTAGTTTTTGAAAATAGTTTTTATGAGTATTTAAGTTAATTAATGTAATAAAATATAAATAATCAATTTCGATATATGTAGTTGAGTTTAAAAATAGATATTAAAATATATTGATAATAAATAGGATAGAAGTGTTGTGTTTGTGATAATGGATATTTTTTTGTACGCAATGAGCAAATGTGTAGTCCCATACAACTGGAAAATGATTTATGTTTGTTTAACTTCAATATCACTTACAATCATAATCTAAAAACTTTATAATATTAGACATTTTGTGTGGCCTTGAACTATGTACTTCTAGTCTTTGTATTCTTGTTCATTTTTGTGTATCTAAATAATGGTTGTGCTAGAAGTTGCTACTGGAACATGTTATTCTAGAGAAGGGGAATCAACTAGTTTCCCACCTTACACGTTAGTATATCCCTTTATCAATTCAATCATTTTGACAAGTTCAAAGAAATGCCATGAAGAATGCAAATACATATCCTTATCACTACATATTTTAGCACAATAATCTTGCAAAATGCTCTATTGATTAAATGATGTATTGAAATATAGTATAATTTAAATAATATAAATGACAAAAGAAGATAGAATTGCTTAGTTTTATATGTGATTATGGATGTCCTATTATAATGTGCTTACAATTATCAAATCAAAATCAAACTTCTACTATCAAACAAGTATGACTATGTATGCCCAATAGAATAGAATGGAATGCACCTTGTTTAGATTCAATCATGCACTTTTGGCCCTGGTTTAAAATTTCTAGACTTGAACCTCTTTTGTATCTTTAAACCTGTTGTGTAGCCTTGAACTATGTGCATATTCAAGGCTTAAGTTATTGTTTCCCTATTTAAAAATGGTGGTACTTAAAATCACCAAATGGAATATACTATGCTAGGGAGGGAAAGTCTACTTGATCAATTCAATATTTTTCACAAATTTGAAGATACACCAAGTAGAATCAAAATGCTCATGTATGTCCTTATGGCTACAAATATTGATGCAATGCTCTTTGTAAATTATATTAATTAAATAATATATCAATGATGGATTATCCAAAATGACCTAGGGATCTTGTCCTCTTATACAATAAATTAACATTCAAATTGGAATATTTCATGCACGAGTCAGTAAGTAAAGACTTGTTTGGATTAGATAAAATTTGGACCATGATTAAACTTTATTTTGAAAAAAAAATCAAGGCTACACTTATAGGTTTAATCTAGACACGAGGACTCTTGTACATTCCTAAGATAGGTTCAAGGTCACACTTATAGTTTTAAATAAATTTCAAGGCTGCACTTATAGTCTTGAATCAACATTTAGAATAAGAAAGCTAAGGATGAGATAAAAATCAACTATAGAATGGGACTTAGGTTAAAATCAAGTACAAACCAAATGCTATCTCTTGTATATAAATACTTGGTTTAAACATTAAAATATTACCCTAGGAAAAAAGGGTCAAAAAAGTTCAAATTAAATAGTAAAAATTGTAAGGAATACACTTTTACCTCTACACACTTTCATAATCCACTCTATAAAAAGAAATGATTATAAAAAATCGAAGTAAAAAATAAAATGAATTCTTATTGAACAATTAATAAAGATTTTGGCTTGTTAATACTTAACTTACAAGTAGCTAATTTTATTAAAAATACATTTTATAAATATTAAAAAATTGCATTCAAAATATATGAAAAATATCTTTAAAACTAATAAATAATGTATAAATATTAATATCATATCAAAATAATTTTTAATATTAATTAATGGTGACACTTAATTATTCCATATTGTGTATCAAGAAACTCAAATAAAAATCCTAATAAATTATGTATAAAAGAAAAAAACAAAAAAAAATGAATTAATTTAGTTTTTATATATTTATAAACAAAAATAAACTTTCTCTAAGTTTAATCTAAACTAATCAAAGAGGTTGGTTACATATAAGTATAAACAACCTATATTAATAAATGATTATCATAAGTATGATTAATTCAAAATTAAATGTTAATTTAGGAAATTAATTGTGACATATAGAAGTATTTAGTTTTGGGTTTGATGAAAAAGAACAAAATAGATGTGGCATTGAAATTGATCAATTATACAATTGAAAGTGTATCTATATTATATGTTTTTCAGCTTAGATTTTGCGCAGGACCTATGTTTATGTTGGAATTAAGTTTGTGGCTCTATGATACTTTAATGGGAGCATATCTAATCTAGTAAACTAATCCTATCATTTTTGCACTTCTAATATCCATTTAATTAATGTCTACTATATTCTAAGGACAAGATGTATTTAAAAATACATTTAGAGGATTACTAGATCACTAGGCCACATATTCTCCTAGGTCAACCCCTAGAAAATCATGCAATTATGGTCATTTAAAGGATTGGTAAACAATCAATTAGTTAGATGCCCTAGACGATGGTGTTAAAGTAAATTTTATTCATTTAATGTGTCAATTCAAACTGCTCATATAATGATTGTTCCTTAAATGTTCAAGTGGTAGGATGAGAGAGGATACTCCAAGATACAAAATCAATGCAATTGAATGCCTTCAAATGTAAGAATATATAGCAATAATTCATAGATAGGTGAATTTAGTTAGCTCATAATGGCTAGTGAAAGTGGTGGGAGAACTAAATTTATATTTAAAATTTAGAAATTTGGGGTTTAGATCTATTTTTATAGATTGATCTAGTAACCATAGAAATGACCCAAGATAATGAAGAGGTAAGGTTTAAGCATGGAATGGGTGTCTTATTATAAGGGTGCAATAAATGTGGATTGTATGGGAGAAAGTGAAGAAAGAAATAAGGTATGGTTAAACGTGTGAGAATGTACATAAAATCAGATAGGTGAAGGCTAGGGTAATGAGTCAAAATTTACATAATATTATGCCATTTTTTGATATGTTATTGTATTAATCCATTCTCTCAAATTGTCCACTAAGAATTTGTATAGTATGAAAGTTTCACTATTTCATTGCAAATGCCCTTGGACTTTGAGGGACATGTAAACCTTGGAATGAAAATTTAACTCAAAGTATGAAGCCCTCATTAGCATGCATCTAGGATGAATATATTGGCATAAGAGGATATATCTAAGTTTATATATAATAATGGATCTCATTGAATGTCACCTTGTAATTCCATCCTTCAGGATTTTTTCTACATGATCAACCTATAAAATAAAGAAAAATGTAATGATTATATTATATCTCACAAGTGGAGCTAGGAAAAATAATATAAGCTTTCTTAAGTACCAAGGAAATTAAATAATATAAAATAACTAGGGTTAGGAAATTCTAACTATATGTAGAAAGTGGCACGGCTCTCTATTGTGTGGAATATTAGATAATGTCATGCTATATTTTAAGTTCCATATAAATATGGTTATGGCTATTTTTGCAATGCATCTATCACTACTTAAAATCTTGATCATAAGAACATTCACAACATTTATATGCCCCCTTTAATTAGTTTCATTTATGGGACGCAAGGAATCATAGGAGGGGGGGAAATAAGTGAAATATAAATATAGTCTAACAATAAGCATGTAACCATAAGATTTATGTAAATTTAATTTCATGAATACATCATGTAACAAGCATGTAATATATATACCATAGTAAAGAATGGAAATACAATAGGTCAGAGATAAATCTTAAAACATGAGGTTACCCACAACATGAATAATATGATTAATGGTGAGGTTAAGTGCACAAAGATGGGGGCCAAAAAGTGGCCACTCCATTTTTTGGTACCAAAATAGAAAAAATGCAAGTGTGTTATTGTTTGAATTTTAAAAAAAGCGAGTGTGTTATAACACTCTCACATTATATGATTGCACAAAATGTGAGTGTGTTGTAATGCACTTGCGCTTTGTGTTACATTAAATTTCTTTTCTCTTTCTTTTTTATTTCTCTTTTTTTCTCTTTCTTCTCCTTCTCTTTCAATAAAGTTATATTATATATAAAATAAACATTTACTTTAAGTTGACATTTACTTATACATGAAATTATAAGTTGACATTTACATATGGAAATCTAGTTTCTTATAATTTAAGTTATATTTCATGTATATAGTTTCAAGATGTTTGAGATTGGTTTTAGATCTCTAGGAGTTATAATACAAATTCTAGTTTTTGGAAGATCTTATATTTTTTTAGATAGTCCAATTTCAGTAATCAACATGTCAAATTTTAGTAATCAGCAAGTTGTATCATCTTTCTCTCTGTCTATCTCACTCATTGTTTATCCCTCTCTCTCTCTCATTATATATACTTATTGTAACATACTAAAAATGGAACCCTAAGTTTAATATATGAAACCTAGGGTTAATTGGATTCCTTCTCAAAGGTATATTAGAATGGATATCAACAAGATGAATAGATTGGCTATCAACCATGAAGGTGGGCCAATCAAACTTGGATCTCCTTTCTTAGGGCCTTCGAAGTGGATTGTAAATTATTTAAAATGATTAACCTAATTGAGCTATATGACCTAACATGAAAATAAAATATTCTGAAAGCACACAAATTGAAATTGTAAATTGCAGGAAGATCTAAGAAATACTAGATATTTTGTATCTATCATAAAAATTTGGATTTGGCATGCAGAGGAAGACACAAACGCATAGGGGTGTATGAGTCCTTGATAAAGGGTCCTCAAATTGATTTTGTAGTTATTTGATGTTGGATTTGGCCTTTTTTTTTAGTTGCAAAGTTGTCAAAATAGCATCAGGTAATTATGTAGTTGAGTTTCTATGGCTTAACAAATTTTAGGGCTTTGAATGTAATGATTGACAATTTTCCAAGTCAATCCTTCTTCAATTCTCTTCAAACCTATAACTTGTACATTCAAAGAGAGAAAATATTGGTCCATTTAAGGGTTTTCCTCAGTCAAAACTTGTGTAAGGGCCCTTTCGCTTCCACAATGGCTTGATGTCAATGATACAAATGATAATTGAAAGGAAGGAATGATGAAATCACAAAGTGTTGCAACTCATCACCCTTCAATTGCTTCATTGAAGGACTGAATTCATGCACATCACCTCAAGGATTTGGATCTTGCTTGCTTGAATTCTTTGGAGATCTACAACAAAGGTTATGCCTTCACAAAACATGAACACACATAAACTTTTACATGAAGTTGGATCTTGAATTGTTGCTATAGTACTCTAAAATGTTCCTCTTGACTTGCTCAATAGTGCTCTTGATCATAAGTTTTCCAATAGCTTCCTAGATAACTCTTGTTAGTTTTTAAATGATGCAATAACTACATATTTATATGCAATTGTTCTAATTTTCCAAAAATTAGATCCTTAAATTTAACACACTTGAAATTTGAATTTTGAATGTTAAAAAATTGACATCGTATTAAAAATTGGTTCCTCGTAAGATAGAGGGAACCATATGTGGGTCCTAGCCCTATCTTCCAATACTTTTAGTGTCGAGATCAAAACATTAATTTTTTTCATTTATTCAATGCTTGAAATCCTTCGAAAAGTGGTAAAAATGGGCCTTGGAATGCATAATTTAGGAAATTAGGGACTTAATTAGGTCCAATACATAAAGGTGGATCAAGTATTCTAAAGAGAAATAAACAACAACTCAATTCAATTTGGTGGAGTAAAAATAACAAAGAATCTAATTATTAGGCCATTTCTTGCTATTGGGTAAATCAAGGTACAACAATACCCTTGTGGGTTGGTTGTGCAACAAATTCATCAAAGTATTTATCAATATAACTAACCTTCAATCTTTAGGAAAGATAAGTTAGAGAATATGATATATTTGGTGAAGTTGCAAGATAAAAATCTATATCTATATATAAGGCGAATCTAAAACACAATTATATAGTCATGGTCATATATTTTTCCCAAACCCGTGAACTTGTCATCTAATAGGGAAAATATCTAAAACATAACACCATGCAATCATACTGCTAAAGAGACATTATTTTGAATTTTGGCATCAAATAGATTATATCCTTATTCATTCAGTATTAATCTTTAGTAATTGAGCTTAACTTATCATTATGCAATTCAATTAGTTTTCAAGATACTAAATTATCAATTTATCAACTCATAATGTCCTCTTTTTAATTAATTTAATTTTGAGGACCAAAATCCCATTCCAATATTTCCCATGGGCTAAGGAGAATTTTTAGCAAAATATAAATTTAATTAATATTTAATTATTAGACCTAAATTGATTATTATTTTTAAGTCTTATTAAATGGGCACATTAAATTTTAAAAATACTACTACTTAGTTTCCCATAATGGGGCATGTAAATTCATAAAGAGAACATAATGTAACTCTTGAGTCATATGGAATCTCTATTATATTAGATTTTATGATAAGACTCTATGAAAATAAATTAGTCAAGTTAGAAATTAATAATGGAGGAGTGTATTCATAATTATTTATGTTAATGTAAAAGTTAAGTTATTTTGAAGTTAATGTTATATTAATTAAGCTAGGTAATAAAATTCCAATTTATAGGAAACTGAAGTACAGTATTGATAAACTAAGTTCAAAATTATAAATAGTAGAAAACAAAGAACCTCAAGCCAATGTTGGAGCTCACTATTCAAGACATGAAATGTAGCCATATGTGTGATGTGCTAAATTTTCTATATAGATGATGTGACATTGAATGTTGGAAAAACTCCCTTCCACCTCAAATCTTGTGTCCAACCATACAAAATAAGAAACACACATAACAAATCTAAGTATGGTATAAATTATAGAAGACTAATTTAATCTATAGAAATGATAAATAAAATGACAAGAGGGAAAGGGAAAAAATACAAACCTCTATTTGATAAAGAGCTCCAAATGAAGACCTACAAGCTACTTGAGAAAAGATATTTTAGGGCTACTAAGGAGATTTGCGTAAATGGTCAAGCCCCTATTTTGTCCTTCTAATCTCCATGAGTAGCCAAGAATATAGAAAATAGTGTGTTCTTTCATCTTGAGTATGCCTAGGAAAGTAAAAGCACTAACAAATATATGAATGTGATTCCAAAGTCTACAATGAGTATAAAATAGTGTGTATAAATGAGAATATAAAAAATAAAATGGATATTTGAATGTTCCAAGTGCAACAACAAAGGAATAAACAATAATGGAAATAAAAATGAGAAGACAAGAGAAAAAAAATCAATATCACCTTGAAACACCAAAAACATATGCAAATAAGGGAAAGAGGATTCCCCAACTAGGTACCTAGGGTTTTTCACCTAAGGAGCACTTGGTTTAGGAATGACACTCTTTCACCTTAGTGGTATGGGTATTTGGTGAGTTCGTTCAAAGATGGAGGGTTGTGAGGTGTGTGAAGGTGTGTCTAAATGTAATAAACTGAAAATACAATGATTAATGAACGCTAAACTATTGGAATGCAAAGTGTTGGAAAACACATGATGATATGCAAACATATACAAAATGATCTAAGGATGTACACTAAACTATACAGAAATGAAAGAGATAGAATGTGTGCACTTTGGATTTTAAGAAGAATTTGTTAGAGGTCTAGAATGTTGATGAAAATGTTGCAGAAGTTGAAAGGGACACTTGTGCCAATCTGGGCGACCTAGTCCTAGATTCTCAAAAAATTGGTCTGGAGTTTGTTTCTACCAAATGGGTGTCTGAAAATGTGAAAATCACTGAAATGCATATCCAATGGGACTAGGTCGCCAAGAATGGTGACCTAGTCCTCTTCAAGATTTCTAAATTTCTGAAGGGGAAATGGAAGCCCTAGGTTCTTCACAGTTGACTGGTTTTGAAACTCTGATTTTCGGGCTTGAAAGTGACTTTTGGTGGATTTTTGGACTTTATAAGCAAGGAGAGGTCTTCAACAAGTCTTCAGTTCCTTCAAATATCTTCAAAGTACCTAAATTTACAAACACATAAGGAGAGAAAGAGAAAATGTTGATTGTTAGGGATTAGGGGTTTGCCTTGGTCAAACCCCTTTTAGGTAACTAAACCAAAATGAATAGAAATGATGCAATGAAACATGAAACATGAAGTAATGGATTAAGTTAGCTTGCCATGATGAGAGATCTTGTGTTGTTGCAGCAATCAGCCCTTGAATGCTTTAGAAAAGATGTCTTGTTGACTTGGAATGATCAAACCCTAGCTTGCTTGAGAAGAAGGAATGAAGAGAGATGAGAGGAGTGTGAGTTGAGTGGTGCATATAATGTGAATAATGAGGAATTAGGGTTTTGAGGCTTATTTATACAATTTATGCCCTAATTTTCTTGAAATAACACCATACAGGCCGACCTTAGGGTTTTAGAGATAAAATCCTGAAAGAATATTAAGTTAAATTTTAATTTTATGCCACATGGGACTATCGCCCTACGCAATTTTCATTAGTTTTCAGGGATTAAAAGGTGATTATTTATGTTTTTCGGGATTGTCTCATGAAAACATACTAAGATCTAGGACTTATACGTCTATTCCCGATCATTATAGCATAAGAAAGGGTTTATTTAGTGATGACAAGCCTAGGAGAGTGTGAAAAAAATTTACAACACTTCAGCACAAGGCTTGGAAATGGGTAAAAAGAGGCTGAAAATGGTCCAAAATCCACAAGCAAAGGTCCAAATGAGCGAAAAGTGTCAAAGTCTACACTTTTTGGTGACACACACCTCAAAATATTGAAGAAGCCAAGAGAGGAAAGACTCTTGTAAAATATTAATAAAACCTTTAAGGAGAAGGATAAAAAAAAATTAGAGTGCTCTCGTGAGAGCAGCAATGTCAAACAATAATGTAATAAGCTAGAAATTACTTGTAAGAGCTTGAAAAATATTAAAATTGACAAAATGATAGTGTGAATGAGAGTTAGGAATTCAATTTATGAGATGATGGGAGGTAAAATGAGTGATTCTAGAGGCTAGAGAGTTGTTTAGATTTATTGTAGATTTTTTACCACTAACTTAAGAAGGAATTATGAAGTGGTGAAATTCTCAAAAATGGCAACTAAATATAAACTATTAGATGTCTACACATGTTATACTGGTGATTAGATAGTTTCAACTCTTAGAAAGGCTAAACACTAAGGAACTACACAGCTAACACATCTAGAAAATGAATTTACACAAAAGAGGCCATGAGGTGCATGACCTTGGGGACCATGGGTGAAAAGGCTAAGGAAAGGTCCAATCACGCTTAAAAACATGCTAGGGAAGGCAAACACTAAACTAGGACAAAAACATAATGTAACATTACATTACAAGGGTATGCAACTCTCGACATTATATTTATGAAAAAGAATATGATGGTTTAAAGTGGGTATAAGAGAAGCATATTTACTGGGTAAAAATAAATGAATGGAAGGAATTATGGAAACCTTTTTAGTGGACATATTGGTGAGAGCTAATATTAAAAATTTATTAATTATTTTGGAGTTAGCATAATGGGGTTTTAGAAAAAATATGGAACTATAAGATAAAGTGTAAAGTAATTTAACCAACAGTCTCACTAGTGGTCTCTTGTGATCACTTCCTTGAATAATACTCTAGTTAAAGTTTCTTGAGTTCATACTATGATTTTTTTAATAAAGTTATTATGACCCTACTAGATCTTTTTTCAAGAACCAACATGAATATTCTTTCTTGATCTAGATCCAAAGTGATGTATAGACTTTTCAATTAGTAAATTAGTCATTGTAGACTATTATTGGTTTCATTCCTATATAAATGATACATAAAATTAGGGTCAAAAATTTTAAACCAAGGTGCAGAGATTTAGAGCAATATACTAATACATCATTTTTTTAATGATAAGCCTCATAAAGGTTATGCTTAGATTTCACCACATCTTCGTATGGTGTAAAATCTCAATGACATTTGGGCTCGTCAATCCTTAGCTAACACATGGAAACATATATTTTAGGATTTATGGTAGGTTATCATTGAGCCAAAGATTGATCATTTTTCCTAGTGCATTATATAATAGGACCTTCCTAGTAGTTGTGGATTAATTCATTTTAGAGTTTCTAATCCTTGATTCACTTTTTTGGGCACTAGGAAACATTCAAACATCTTAAATTCTAGTTTTTCCCTAGAGCCCATATAACTCATCATTGGATTAATTATTTTTTAAAACCTTCTAAATGTGTACCTTCCTTTTTCGCATATGATGGTCTTAGAAGATTGGCCTAGAATTTCTACTAAATTTACCTCTAAGATATAGCATGCTTTTACTATGGAAATGGAGTATTTAAAAATTTAGAAAGATAGGAATTTTTCTCTTTTTTCTAAAGTATTGTTGAGAGAAATTTCTCCATGTATTATAAATATATGATTTGATTCAATGTGGTGATACAAATATTAGTGCAAGCTAATGAAATTTCACTTGAAATGGCCCACCTTCAAGTTATTCTTGATCATTGGAGTAATGCGCCTTGTATGATTACTAGAGTGCAACCAACTACCCCTCCCCCTTCAATCAAGGGTCAATCCAATCTATGTGGGCATTAATATATGATGATTAGCATGCTTTCCAATGTGGTCACAATGTTCATGGTTGGTCTCAATCGTCTTACTAGCATTTAGTTTCTCCTCAATTCCACTTTAGAGGGATAATTGGTTGTCTTGATAGCAGTAAACTTTCTTAGCCTAGCTTATCTATTCTCCTAGAAAGAATAATAGTCAACCAAAGATGTACAAAGTATTGAAGATAACTTTGATGGCATGTTTATTAACTAAGAACCCATTCTTGATGGATAGAAAAATATGGATGTGTGGAAAATAGATGACTTTGACTCACCTCTTGCTACTAATTCTATAAGTCATATTGCTTAATAACTTTATTTATCTCTTTTAAATTAATGTATAAGACTTTAGATTACTTTAATTATGAAATAAAACTATTTATACTCACCTTTCTTTATGATATATATATATTTTTTTTTTAATTATATTTAATATTAATTATTTTAATAATACATTTGTTAAAGTAAAAATAAATTTTCATTATACAAAAATCTCAAGCTCATCCACAATAAAATCTAAAATCTCAAGCAATGCTTGCCATGTTTCAAGAGTGAGCTAGACTATGTTGGGATTAAGGTGTCTTGACCTTTGAGTCCTAGCATTATTTCTTGTAATAAAATATTCAATTAATTGGATTAATTGTGCAAATATTTGATATATCCTAAGTTGCTAATTTTATTGGATGTTATAGAACTTTATGGGACCAGTTGAGGAGTCTTTTATCCTACATGCAAGGTGCAAAGCTTAACAGAGTCCACTTGTCACCTAGGTACTTCATGGGAGACTAGTAGCTTGCACAAACTCCAAGGGAGTTCGCCATAATGACATTTGTCACTTGGGTGCTCATTTGGAGAGAGAATTTTGAAGGGTACTTCTCAAAGTTGCACGGTGATGACATGTGTCAAGGAAATCAAGTTAACTATGAGATGATCAATATTTTCTAGGAAGTTGGCACCCACTTTGAAAAGGAAAGATCGGATGTTTCTATAAGCAAGATGAGTTGTGCATGGGCATATTTCTATTATGAGTTGGGTTAACATGGAATATGGCCGCCTTTTGAAGTGCAAATTTTTGGAAGGTGTTTTTTGCATGTGTATGTTACATGTGCATGTTGCAACATGTCATTACATGTTATTGCATGTTGTGCCTTTCATGTTGCATGTGTTGGAAGTTTGGGGAGATTGTTAAAGGTTGTCATTGATGATGTTGTTTGGCAACATGAGCATGGATGGTGCATAACAACATGATATAGTTTTTTCACTGATGTCAACATTGTTGTAGAACATTATGATCAATCCTAAAAAAAAATTGAGTTGTTAAGTAAGTCGCTCATCAGATGTGATTTGGTCTAGAAAGATCAGTTGTGTGGAAATTGATTAAGTGTCAGAATTGCCAGTTCAGTGTTACAATGCATCAGTTTTTGGGTCCGCACAACTCCACATAGGAATATTTTTCTCTATGTTTCTAACATTATTTTTGTGGTTTTTAGAGGTGTTGAAATGCACAAGAAAACTAAGAGGGGGGTGAATCATTTGTATCAAATCTCTTTACTTATAAACTTAATCTTTTCACCTTAACTTCAATTTGTTATTAAGTGTAAACATGAAATGCAAATAACAAAAAGCAAACACCAGAGACACCAGAGACACCATATTTATGTGGAAAACCCAATGAGGGAAAAACCATGGTGAGGATTAACTCACAATATAGTAGTAATGCAACACCGGATACAAAGGCTCACTACCAGAGGTCTCATTGTCCAGATACAAAGGCTCACTACCCAGATTAAGGGCTCACTGCCTTGAGAAGGACTCCCTATACAAAAAGGAAGCTCACTGCCTACAGCAAATAAACAAAAGAGATAAATGAAGATCCACTACTAGGGTCCCACACATTCACAACCTGATCAGAAGATTGTAGATGCCCTCAGCTCACTGCTTTTAGGAATCTAACACCTTAAAGTATTGTTGCCTCAATTCACTCTTCCACTCTCTAATTTTCACACTTGTTCGCACACTTCACTTGCTCAATTCGTGGATGGTGGATGGATGGATATTAAATTCACCACAACTTAATATTCTTTTATACCATCTTCAACCTTAGAAAAATTCACCAAGGTTGGCTATACAATTTCAAATTACAAATTCAAACTAGGTCGGCTACTCAAAATTCCTGTGATGGATAAGAATGTGATAGGACCAATTACATATTTAATTTAAGACCCAAACAACATCTTGAAGCTCGCACATGTTTTCTCAAATAGATGCAAAATCCAAATGTGGTGTGTAAACACCAGGTCGGCCAAACCTAATGAAAACACCAATAATCTTTGAATTACACACATCTCCAGCAAGATAATCACATGTGGATTACTCAACATGCTTCACTAGTCATTTCACCATCTCTGAGAACATATCAGATACATTCACAACAATTACAACCAACTTAATTTTTTGATAACTCTTCACCAGTCCAATTGGACCATTCAGTAAAAACACAGAAGCTTTGGAACAAGTGTTTTGTAGCACCAAACCACTAGAAAGTTTGTTAGAACACAGAAACTAACAGAAAGATTCATCTCCCAGATCCGCAAAATATGAAACCAAATATCAGAGGACTGTGAAGCCAAAACATTTCTCCCAGTCCACAAACAAATAGCTTTGGAAAACCAGTTCACACACCAACGAACATATCTTCTACTCTTCATCAAACTAGAAGCTAAAACTCGGAATATTTTATCCATTGAAGCTTCTGAACATACCTACATATCCACATAGGTATAATATTAACACATAAGAAATGAAGATCATAATATCGGAGCACACTTCAACATTGTTTTCCTTATTTCTCAAATTTTCTCAAAAGCACTTGGCAAAACACAACTTACTCAACTTGAACTATGTTGACATTAATGACAACACCACCAAACACATCCATACTTGAAACAAGAGGAACCTAATTCCAATATTTCATCTTGATTGAACAAATAGTTTGAGATTTATGAGTAACAGAGTTTGATCTAGAGTTCATAGATATCCTTATATACATAGTGTTTGTGTGGGAGAATCCGCACTTTCCCAAAGATAATTTTTTGGCCTTGCGATGTTGAATTTAAGTTTCCAAATGTTAGTAGAGGTTGAGTTCCAGATGGCATCAATTTTTAAGATCCACGTGTTGAGATGTTGATACATAGAGGAAGGTTTTTGTATTTAAGTCTTATGTGAAGCCGACCTAATATGTTTGAAGGTATGTGAAGGATAAATATGTATTGATATCTTATGTGGGATCTATTTTAGATCCATTCTGACCTATCTTAAGGAGTTTTGAATTTTGAATTATGGCACACAATATGGATGAATTGTTTTGGAGATGACAAGTTACATTTTGGTGTTACA
Source organism: Sequoiadendron giganteum (assembly GCA_007115665.2). NCBI lineage: Eukaryota > Viridiplantae > Streptophyta > Pinopsida > Cupressales > Cupressaceae > Sequoiadendron > Sequoiadendron giganteum. Next base: position 164,019,060 of record VCHN02000014.1, read on the forward strand.
TTGAATTAGGTTGACCTAATTGATGTTACACTTGATGCAGATATATGATGGATTGTTTTTAATATTTTGGGTGATACATGAAAGTAGTAATAAATACTATATGATGCAGAGCAATGTGAATTGTGTTGTGGAAGATCTAAGTTGTATGAATGAAGAGCATTGTATAATTTTGAATCAAAATTAGTGCGAAGATTGTTATTGTGTTTCATTGGAAATGTGTTCCTCCATATTATAGATGCATTTGTAATAGTTAAAAATAGGTTGTGAGCCACCATCTCTCTTCTATATTTTTCTTTGTGAAAAGTGAGTCCACCTACAATTAGCATTTCTATAATATGTACAATAATCGGATATAATATATTGTGAGCTAACCCTCACCGTGGTTTTTCCCATTTTAGATTTTTCACATAAAAAATAATGGTGTTCATGTGTTATGTGATGTTATGGATGTTTCATGATTTTTTTCTTATTGCAGTTGAATGTGCATTAGTGATTAGATGTTTAATGTTTGAATGTTTTAAGAGAATATTGATTCACCCCCCTCTCAATATTTTGGGTGTTCAACATGTTCATGTATGGGCATGTGGACTTTGAGATGATGTAATTGCATGCATTGAAGACTCTATATATAGTTTATTTTTCTTGAGGAGTCAAAGGAGAGTGTTCTACATAGGGTTATGCTACTAGATTTTCTCCAAAGATGGAGCAACATGTAAATCTCTTGTAAATGCCATGTTTCTAATATTGTATTGTAACTTGTATTGTTGTTGCTAAATAATATAATGGCTCTATGTTTTGGAGTGTGGGGTTTTTTATCCAAAAAAAAATTCCCACATAAATCTATGTGTTCTATTATTTTTTCCTATTCTTTCATGTTTTATGATTCTGCATTGAATCTGTTTAATGCATATTGTTGAAACTATTATGATATGGCAAGATCTAAAATTGCAATCACTTTTCTTTAAGGATTAATGTGGGAAAATAAATTGTGTCATTTTTTTCTTTATGGCATAGTAGTATGTGTTTTTGAGGTTTATAAATGTAAAATAATGTTATTGAAAACACTTATTGATCTCATATGTTATTTATGGGATGCATATTTTCCCTTCAATTGGTATCAGAGATCTATTTGAGATTTGCATGTTGCTTGCATGTGCATTCTTGTGATTTACATGTGCTTGCATGTGTGTTGCATGTACTTGCATGTAATTTCATGTTGTTTGCATGTGCTTGCATGTTATTACATGTGAGGATTCTTGGTGTTTCAAGTTCTAGGTATTCTTTATGTGAAGTTTCCTTAGCTTGGAAAGCTTGAGGGAATGTGAAGGAATCGGTTGAGTATTGATCCTTTGGTGTGTGAAATTTTTTGCAGTTGTTCTAGTTTGAGAAGACAATAAGAAGCCTAAAGGATGGTGAAGATAGAGAATATGGATTTGATCAAGATTGAAATGATGTTGATTTGGATCTCCTATTTAGAAATAGAATAATCCTGATGCATGGGGTATGCTTTTACACTTTGTGGTTGCATGTAGAAAAAAATTCATATTAGTTGTCTATGAGAGGCTCCCTCGTGATATAGAGAAAATTGGGTTGTCTTCAACTATGAAGTGTTGTGCTTATGTTGGGTGTTTTATTTTTCTCGATATTGGAAGGCACTGCTTTTGTTGTCTTGATTGCATGTAGGCTATGGACTCGATCATTGGATGATTTATATCTCTCTCTCGAATGGATGTGCATGATGGTGGTTGTGGATTTGGCCTACAAATGGGCTTGGATTTCCTTAACTTATTTTTCCTTATGTATTTTGTACCTACATGGCTCGTATTCATGTTCCTTGGATCTAAGGGTTTTATAGTTTTCTATCAAAAAATTTATGGTGATGCATTTTCATGAAAATCTATTATTCTAGATTAGTTGCTATTTTTTCTTTCTAACCTTCGAGTCTTCCAAATGTTATGTGGATGTGGATATACATGTGTGTTGAAAACACAGCAGTTTTGTAGTGTTTACACGGTTTTAACAAAACCTTTGATTATGCAGATCTATAGAAAAACTTATTTTTTGATCATGGATGATTCTTGGATGTAAGATAGTTGCATCTTTGCATGCATGCCTCATGCATGATTTGAGGAGATTTCAGATCTTCTCTTTATGGAGATGTTGGTAAGTGATTAGTTACTCAACATTTTTATGGTGAATCCTTGGTGGTTCTGACTATGGTGCTCATGTTGTGTTTTTATTTGGAAAATCGGATCTATTGGTGATCTGGTATTTGAGTCTTGAAAGCTACATGGTATCTTCTTTGATATACCGATCTTATATGTTACTAATATGATATTGGGTTTTCGTGTTCAATATTTAATATCTATAGGTTATGCAGTTATATTGGTTGAACACCCATTCAGTTGCAATGGGATGGATTGGATGTGGACTATTTATATCCATAGTTACAGGCCTCCTCTCACCCGCAACAACCTCTTCTAGAAATCAAATCCTCTATAGTTATGGAATCCTCTTCTAAGACAAACTCTCTCTAGGGTTTTTGTGAGACAACTTTAAGCTTCCTCTCATTTGCCTCTTTCACAAACTCATCTATAATCTCTCACAACAATATTTCCTCTTCACAATTCTTTGCAAATTTCCATCTCCTCAATCCAACGATCATCCTGCTCTAATACCATTTGATGCACTACAAGGATGGGAGTATTCTCAAAAAACCCATCCAAGAAGCCATAACACAACATGCATTCTCATTTCATAATTTTGTAAGCACATATAATTAAAATTTTAAAATGAACACATTCAAATTTTAACAATTTATCTTCATTTTTCACACATGCAAATCAAATTTTCATTGAATCCACTTCAAAAAATATTTCTTTGTAATATCAAAACAAAACCAAATTAGATCAACCTTAGACACCTTCAAAATCACCTCTAAAATCCTTGCAACATTCAACTTGCTACTAGTATCTCCGCAACCTTTCATGTAACTTCATTACTGCACCCCTTCACCAAAATTTCTTCACTTAGCTCTTGGACACTGAATTTCTCTTAGCAAGAAGAACAATAAAATCTTTTCCATACCTCTCCAAATGAAGCATTGGAAATCCTCTAGCCTAAAAAAACTAAAAAATGCATTCACTTTCATAAATCTTGTTGAAATTGTTGCTCATTACTCCCCTTGTAAACTCCTATCATAAACACAGCACTCTAATTGGCTCCTTGTTGTGAATGGGTCTCCCAATTATCTTCCAAACCATTTTTAAATATTTCAAAATACAACTTCCCCAACTTATAAATTGGGTTTTTTAAATTTTCCATTTTTTGCTTTAAAACACATTAAATGTGCAGCTAACAATTTACCCAAAGTGTAGACTTTGAGAAAAATAATAAAACAATGGTTACAACAATTTGGCTCCAATTTTCACCCAAATATAATATTTAGACATTAAATTACCCAAAAAAATAATAAGTAAAATTTCCTATACTCCGAGAGTGTCCAAACCAAGTGTTGAAAGGTTGCCTGCAACAAGAAACCACACAAGAAAAGAAAATATTAAAAACAAATATTTTTGGGGATGCAGGATTGCCTAGTTCCTTGGATTCTCTTGCATCACATTTTGTGTTCACTTGGAGCATGCGATCTCCTAAGGGGGATGATTAGATCACAATGTCATGATAGGTTTTTTTTGTTTTTTTAGATGATTGAAGCTTTGACAGTGGCTTAGAGAGTTCTCTTTGTATTGAGTGCATTGGCCATGTTCTTTACAAATTCATGAGGATGCTTTGATGCATTTAGATATTATAATGCTCATTTCTATTTTTTTGGTACTCATGGATACATAAAGACTTAGGTGAGGCTTGGTGTTCTCTTATGATGGGAGATGTGTGTTGAGATGGGTACTCTTGATAAGATCTTAGTTGGAAGTCTGAGGATCCTATACCTTGGTTGAACGTGAGTTCAACATAAACCTATGAGGAGATTGATCTTGGTTATATTGGAGGAGAATTCTCATTCCCTACTCTTGGTCTACTCGGTGGTTTGTTACTTGAGAGGAATAGCCCATTGTTCCTTTTAAGTGTTTTTCTTATCTTTCATAGGTATGGATCTTGAGCTATGGTCAGATGGCTCTAAAAGGATTCAATTTGAGATATGTTTAGTATGTTTATCTCCTTTAGAATTTCACTTGACATTATGATGTCATCTATGAGTAATTTTAGGAGATGGTAGCGGGTTGATTTCCTGAATGGGAAATGGGGTAGTTTGATCTTCTTGGTTTAAGAATCTTACATCCATGTGGTTACATGATACATATTTTGTGTTTGATCTCTTGATATTGAACAGTTTTAGGTGTTATGGATTTTCTCTTTAGGTTGTGGAGGAGATCATACTTGGCATATCCAACATTTAGAGGTGTATGTAGAAGGGCATTCTACATGTTTATGGTTTGTAATCTCTCTCTTTGGTCTTGGCGTTCTTCCTAGATGTTCAGATTCACATGAATTTGGATGTGAGATTTTAGGTAGAGCTATGGTGATCACTAGTTTGTGGGCACATGTTATCATTTTGGTGATGACATGGATGTTCCTTTATCTCTTTCTTCTATTGAATATGGAGAACTTGTGAGAGCTATGGAGACTTTTTGAGAGAGATGTTTCTTATAGCAATGTTGTTTCAGGATTTATAAATATTTATCGATGGTCCTTGATTCTACATGGTTGCACTTTCCATGTGCTATTGTTGGTAGACTCAGTATGCCTCGATCTTTTTAGATTTAGCATTTCCCATGTAGTGGGAGTTCCTCGAGGTGTTTGTCTTCATCAATTGTTCGACACTTGGAGCTTGTGATTGTGGTTTATGGATTAGATATGTTTTTGACATGAGTTTGTTGATGTTGTATACCTTCAAAGTAAGGTTGGTTGGATGGATTAGCAATTTTTGTGGGTGTTTTTTTGGTCACATGGGTTTATCAGTTGGATGTGAGTAGCCAATTTTTGGTTATTGTTCTGGTTGATATTTTATCTTGTTCTGGAGGATTCTTTAGCTTTTGGGTTGTATTTTTGTTATAGGTTTCAAGTTGTTTGATGCTTCTATATAGCTCATGAGCACATTGGAGTTATAAAAATATCTTGTAGCCTTTTCTATCAGTTGGATTTGATGCTTGCATTCTTTGGACTGGTGCATATACACCTCAATGGCATGTTCATTTTCTTTTGTGGGTGGAAGATTGGAGGACGGGAAGGATTGTTGCCTGATATGGTGGACATATTGGATGTCAGTGTTGATGTCTTGTTGGAGCATGAGAGCATAGTTGCAAATTCATGCGGTTGCATGTATGGTTTGTGGTGATGTTTTTCATCGGTTTGAATCTTAGTAGTTTGTTCCTATTGAATCCATGGACTCTTGGTAGGTCTTTGACAAGTGGGAGAACGTTGGGATTAAGATATCTCAACCTTTGAGTCCTAGCATTATTTCTTGGGATAAAATATTCAATTAACTAGATTAATTGTGCAAATATTTGATATATCCTAAGTTGCTAATTTATGGGATGTTATAGCACTTTGTGGGACCCATCGGGGAGTGTTATATCCTACATGTAAGGTGTGGAGCTTGACAGACTGCCACTTGTCACCTAGGTGCTTCATGGGAAACTTGTAGCTTGCACAAACTCCATGTGAGTGCGCCATAGTGCCAATTATCACTTGGGCGCTCATTTAGAGTGAGAAGTTTGAAAGGAACTTCTTGGAGTTGCACGATGATGACATGTTTCAAGGCAATCAAGTTAACTATGACAGGATCCTTATTTTCTAGGAAGTTGATGCACACTTTGAAAATTCAAGATTGGATGTTGCTATAAGCAAGATGAGTTGTGCATGGACATATTTCTATTCTAATTTGAGCTAACCTGGAATGTGGTTGCCTTTTGAAGTGCAGATTTTCGGCAGGTGATTTTTGCATGTGTATGTTGCATGTCATTACATGTTGTTGCATGTTGTGACTTTTATGTCTCATGTTCATGTATGGGCTTGGAATTTGAGATGATGTTGTTTTGTGCACTAAAGACTCTATATATATATAGTTTATTTTCTTGAGGAATCAATAGAGAGTGTTCTACATAGGGGTTATGTTGTTGGATTTTCTCAGAGATGGAACAAGATGTAAATCTCCTATAAAGGTCATGATTCTAATATTGTATTGTAACTTGTACTCTTGTTTTTCAATAATATAGTGGCTCTATATTTTGGAGTGTGGGGTTTTTACCCGAAAGGGTTTTCCCTAGGTAAATCTATGTGTTATATTTTTTTTCTTATTCTTTCATGTTTTATGATTCTATGTTGAATATGTTTAATGCATGCTGATAAAACTATTTTGATCTAGCAAGATCTAAAATTGCAATCACTTTCCTCTAAGGATTAATGTGGGAAAAATAAATTGTGCCAATTTTTGCTTTATGGCATAGTAGTATGTGTTTTTGAGGTTTCTAAATGCAAAAGAATGTTATTGAAGACACTAATCTCATATGTCATTTTTGGGATGCCCATTTTCCCTTCAAACTATAATTCCAAGTAGACTGAATTTAAAATTTGATAATAATCTGCATATTTCAAGAGTGAGATATTACACTTATAAGTTGATAAATTGAACCTCCACACTAAAGGATAAGGAGAATGCATCACATCATTGAGGTGTTCAAAATATGTTTTTAGAGTGTATCAATGTTGATACCACTATTGGAAAAGTGGTATTATAAGATTTATTTTAAAAATTTATATTGACATAATTTCTAAAATTTTGTTTCTTGTCCCTTTATCATTAAGTGAATTCATATATGCATTTTGACGTAGAATTTAGTTGATAATATTTTGAAAACTACAAGTCATCTAACTTACTAAAAAATCTATAAAGATTTTTAAAAAGTTAAGGTTTTAGATTAAAAATATTTTAATGAGTTTATGTTAATTTTGATTTAGTTTGGAAGAGTTAAAGTAGTTGGTAAGTGAACATTTGAATTTAATCAAAATAAAATATAAATATAATATTTTAAGAGTAATAATAAACAATTAAGATAAGTAAGCAATAAGTTTCATAATGTGAAAGGTTTGGAAGAGTAAATTAATAAATATAATTTTTCATAAAATATGAAAATGAATAAAATATTTTTTAATTCAATTATATAAATTTTATTTTGATGATAACTTTGTATTCATCATTAACATAATAAATTATAAAATATGATCAAAATTATTGACATAGACAAATCAATAATAAATTACAAAATATAGTATACTCTAATAATAAAAACTAATCAATAATATGCCACCATTCTCTAAAAAAAAATTAATAAACTTAATGTTGAAGGCGAGACTAATGCTCCATCATATAAAAATTGAGTATAATACCCTATCTATAATGCATCATCATTCAGATTGATATTTATTTATTCACGATCATTTAGATTCATGTTCTAAGCTTGATACCCTTATATTGTGATTAAGGAACTTGCCCCCACTATGAGAGACATGACAATGTGTCTTGATTCCACCACCAAGTTGATATATATTCTCATTATTTGTATCAATGCCACTTTGAATTTATGATAAATAATATAGGCACTCAATATGTCATTTTTCTCTTCGATCTTTCTCAAATTCAACTGTATGTTGTTTTTTTGCATCAACGTTTTGAATCACATTCTGTGATTTATCATCAGGAAACAACACACAGTTGATGAATCACAGAGTGTGATTCAAAATGTTGATGCAAAAAAACAACACACAGTTGAATCCAAAAAAATCTCTCACAAAATATTAGTTAGAGTAGTGAGAATGATAAGAAATTAAGATTATTATGTATCAAATATTATATTTAAATACTAAATAATTTAATGATGAAATAATTAATAATTTGACATTATTTACATGTTAAATAATTGTTTTTTTAATAATAAATCATAAAATATCATATTTTAATTTTAAAAATAATTAAATCAAAATAAATTAATTAATAATTCTAAAGCCAAATAAAATAATTTGAAAGTAAATAAAATAGTTACATTTCTTGATGTAGATAGATGTATTTAAAATGTGTAGACTAATTATGTGGGCAAGTGTTCTACAATGATAGGAGGCGCAAATATTTTATAAGAAAAAACTAAAATCCGTATATTTCAAAAAATAAACTATAATATTACAAATATAATCAACATAATTAAAAATAAAAATAAACATATAAAATATAGAATAAATATAAAACAAAACAAAAACATATTTTTATTTTACTTTCTCAACAACTAAAAAATATTTTATAGCATCTATCTAAAAATGTCTAATTTTATTTATTTAAAAGTTATTTTATTTACTTAGTGGATATTTTATAATTTTAATCTTTTTAAATATATTTACTATTAGGAGATGTAGAATGTCAAAAATAACATATAAGTTCATAAATATTTACTACAATATTCAAAGTAAAAACAAAAGAGAAGAAATATCAAAAAAGTAAATAAAGTATATAAAAAAAAAAAATTAAAAACACCTATTTAACCTTTCAAGTCTCTACCTCATTCTTACATTCTTTTCTCTTTCTACTTGCATCTTAATGATGGATTATGGAGTATGATCTGAAAAGTTGATAATATCATCCTAATGATGGATTATGGAGTATGATCTGAAATGTTGATATAAAAAATTAGCACTTGATGATCATGGACTATGGAAACTTTATGTTAACAAAAAAAAATCTTAACTTATGTAAATAATGTGGGCAAAAATGGAGCTCATCTCATAGTGTGATAATTAAGTGGTGGTGTTGTTGTGGCCACCAAGGTTCAAACCTCCTTGGTTTATTGTGATTGTGGGCTTGTGCCCTCAACTAGTATGCTTGTGGGTCTTCACCCTCGTTGCCCTGCTAGGTTAGTTATTTTCAATGTGGCCTCACCTAAAGTGGGCCAAGTTAAAAGTCCCTGCTCACCGAGCCAAATAAAAATAGGTAAATATAAAATAATTCAAACTGATATTTTTCCACATTATTCAAAAAAAAAATTAAAATATATATATTAGCATGAATTGTTTTTGGGTGTTACTCTGTGAGTTTTTCCTTGACATTTCCAATCAAACGTCATGATCCATCATCAAGAATCAAAAAGCAAGAGAAGAGAAAAAATAATGCATCATAGAATTTGATCTAAAATATTGAAAAAAAATTCACACAATATAATCCAAAAACAATTTATGTCAATTTTATAAATATAAAATTATATATCTATAAAATCCATAATAATTTTTTTTTATTATTTTAATATTTAAAATTAATCTATATCAAATAATAATTTATATAAATAGCTTCCACTACTAATCGAAACAAAATTACTGTTCTACATTGGAAGTGTGGGAACGAATAAATAAATAAATAAGCATATTGTATGTAAAGTTGTTACATATTTCAAGAAAAGCAGTTATGTGTCCATATCAACTATATCTTTAGGAGAGCAGTTAGTTAGATAAAAGAGCCGTTGGGTCCCTTTCCCATTTCACTTTAACGTCTAAAAAACAACGCCACATGAATGATTAGAAGACGACTTTTGAAATTGGTGTTAAGTGTCTTTGATAATTCAAATGGTCAAAATCCGTGACATTGTCATGAATATAATATTTAGCTTTATCCTGTTTGTAATTTATTGGAGACACAAATCACTCACTACTGTTCATTGTCCTTGTCAACATTATTGTTAGGGTGAGAGTCCACAAGACATAATGACATTAACTTTATCATTTTGTTTGTACTTTATTTTACATAAATCTTGGCTAAAAAGATGCGATCAATAAGTATTAATTTAAGACAGATTAAATAAAATTAGATAGATAATTGAAATAAATACAATATGTTAGGATTATAAGTATTTAGTTTCAAAATTAATGATAGAATAATGATGTTGAAGTTGTATAGAGTTAATTCTTATTGTACATAGTTTTTGGTTTTGATCATGTAAAGTTTTTTCTTCTATATTTTCGATCAAATTTCATGATCTTTCATCAGGAAGAGAGCAAGATTAGAGAGGAGAAATGTATGATTGTTAGCAAACCAAGCAAGATAAAAGAGGAGGGGGCTATTGGGTACGAGAACCAAGAAGATCAAAGGGGGGATGTATTATTCTTTTGGTATTTTTTTTCTTTCCCCCGTTGACCTTCTTGGTTCTCATACCCAATAACCCCCTCCCTCCTTTTTTATCTTGCTTGGTCAACTAACAATCATACATTTCTTCTCTCTAGTCTTTCTTTCTTCCTAATTCTGATTTGAAATGTGAAGGAAAAAAACTTACACGGTCAAAACCAAAAATTATGCATAATAATATTATGGATTGTCAAAATCATATGTCTAGATTTAGTTCATCACTACTAAAAATATACATTGTCTTACATGGCTATCTAAAAATCTTTGGGATTCAATATTGAGTCGTGTAGGGTCTATCCTAAGTGACACAAACTTGATCTAATGTGCAAGATCAATCTAAACCATGTAGGAATTCCTTGGCAAAATATGCACTTCAAAAATTGTCCACCTTCATCTTCCTAGTGTTTGGTCCTATAAAGGTGGTGTCTACAATGTTCACTTCACCAAATAATCCCTGCAAGCCTCCAACTTCTTGTCCAACTATAGTTCCCAGCTCTGACTTGGATGGAAACTCTAGTAGGTATGTCTTAAACATTTTCTCACTCCTTCAAATGGCATCAACATCCCTTTAAGTGCAGAACCTCACCATCTATATAAACTACACTTTTCAACTACACATCTAAAATTCACTTTAGATGGATTTTTTCTACAGCCACTTCATTGCTAATGTCACCCCACCCACCCCCACCTACTAACATCATTATTTCCAAGTGGCACCATCCTTAATATGGAATCATGTAGATGTCACCCTCCAACTATACTAATCATTCTGAGATCATGATCCCCAATCATATTTCTTCCATCATCATTTCTTTCAAAATCCTAGACTAGACCTCTCAAAATTTGTCTAAGCATAGAATTATTAGTTTATCATACTTTTCATGGTTGTCATGCTAGTCATCCAAGTCTTGAAGTGTGTTAATGCCTTATATTTTTCCATCATTAGAAAGTTGTACTTTATTCCCCACTTGTATCATTTCTACCACACCTCCAATCTCTAACTCTCAAGATTTTTTTAATTTTAGTAAAAAAAAATTCCCAATATTTTGGACTTTATCATCCACTATCCAACTCTCCTTCCAACCCCAAAAACTTGCACCTCTATAGTTCAATTTTTTGTCTATAAATGTTGGGGTATCATGCATATCTTGACCCTCATATAATTTCCATCATCCCCCCATAGCTCTAAGGTTTGACTATTTTCCTTTATTCCTTATGACATTAGACCTTCATACTTTTCCATCCCTAATTACCATCTCCCTTCATGCTCCACTTCCATAATCCCCAAGTGTTGGTTTGAATGTTTTCCTATATTTTGGTGGCCTAGACTTGGTCCTATTGGCATATCCTTCCACCCAACTCTAACCCCTGATGATGATGTCATGTTGATGTCATCCTCTAATCAAATTTGTGAGTCGGTCCATAAGTGAGCTAACATCATCATTATTTTGGATTTCCCTATTAACATCACCATTTTCATACCCCAAAATTTTATGTCTTTCAAAGTTAGACTTTCAACCATCCTATACCCCAACACATGTCTTAATACCATCATGATACCCCAATATTGATAGCTTGAAATTATTTCTATTGTTTGAGTTTCCCATTGGAACTTCCCCCTTCCTACATCCTATTTTGGCATGACTTCTAGACCTACTCTAAAGTTCGATAAGCCCAACCACAAGTTTTAACATAAGTTCCTCCTTAACTCTGAAGCTTGATAGTTCTACCTTATTTTCACTGATTTCTTATGTAACTCACTAAAATTTCCTAGAAAGTCGCGTGATCACCGAAAAGGACATGAAATGTTAGGAAAAGTATCGATGTCTAATAGATCTCTATTTTCATTGCTCAATAGGATTACAACATAACTTTGGCATGCAATTTGATTTGTTTTCTCTAGCATGTGGTTTTAAGCAATTAGGTTTTCTTTTATGGCTTAGTTTGGCCCTATACCTATTATTTGAAGCCTTAAAATCATTATGCATGCTCAAACATGCATAAATTTGATGATTGGAGACATCATGGCCATGGTGGAGTTATTCTCAACATTATGTTTTCTTGCATTAGCTAATTTTTCACATCTTTTGGGATGATCCTACAACATGTTTTTTGAATTGCTCCATTCCTTTTGCATGCAATTTGGATGTGAGTTGGTAAATGAGTTAATCATCAAACTTCATGAGTTGGGGTAGCACTTTCAAGGTTGAATGATGCAGATGGTCAATATAATGGCATGGTTTAGTCGTACATGCTCATTGAACCACATTTTGGGGCCCTAGTTCCAAACCTATGTAAGGGATTTAGAGATTCATTGTAAAGGGATGGTTTTTTTCATCTATAAGAGAAAAACTCATTTGTGTCAAGCTCAAAATTGTATAAAATGTGCATGTAATATAAATTATTTAATTTCATTTAATATTTTGTAATGGAAATGTAAACATTTTTTTCAAGGGATTCAAGGAACCCCTAATTTCACACTATTGATCTTTTTTATTAGTCTACATTAGTTTTGATTTAAGTAGTGTTGTAAAAAAAAAAATGATGCAGTTGTATGCCAAAGCAAGAATTTTTAGGGTTCAACACTCTTAGACTAATTTAGGATTACTAAGTAGAGGTAAACTATTTAGAAAGAGAGGTATTTGATGGTTTAATCTCTAAAAGATATAACTGAGCATATTAAATGCATTTGAGAGCTAGGATTGCTTTGTTGTTATGGTTTCGTTTGAATATGACTTTGTTGAAAGATTGGGCACTAGTCAACCTTCAGGGATAACCATTATCACTCATTCAAAAATCAATTAACTCAAGTAGCATTTTAGTTATTTTATTTTTATTTGCCCAACCATTAAGCATAATCCACTACTATAAATTTCTACTAAATCTATAGTAATCTTGTAATCGTTAAAACCCTGGAGAACTATTGTGTAATGTATTCTACTAGATTAATAATGTGTATGCTAATTTTATTTAATATATCTTAATATATTTGTGACAAAATACATATCCTTAGTTGCATTTTTAAACACAATTGCCTAGAGAAGATAATTGTAAGTGAGTGAAGAAATCTCTCACAAATATAGAGTCAAATTTTGTGAGGATTCTTTTCAAGACTTGTTTATTTTATTCTTAATAAGATATCTAGGATTACAATCCAATGCTTGGGAAGCCTCAAAGTGTAAATGTGGCTAAAATATCCTTGTTTGTTGGCATTTTCCAATCCCTAAATGAAAGATAATTTTCTTCCATATGCAAAATTTGGTCATGTTAGTCACATCTCATGAGATCCTTAGATTCAAGGGTTAATACAAAAAATAACACCAACAAATTGGAAACTCTATTGGGGAACAAAGATAAAAATAAATTTTATTTTTGAAAGTAACTTTCAACTATGTTAGATAAATTATCTTGGTAGGTTTGTTATGTTTATACTTTCCATTTATATTTCCCTACAAAGGGTGGTGGATCTATTGTCAAATACATCCATATATTATAATTTAAATTTTTGAAATGGAAAGGAAGAAGATCATTTTATAAAAATAATCTAGATAAAAATTTGGCTAGAGAAACATAGAGGAAGGAACCTCACACATGGCAACCCAAAAACATAGGTAAGCAATATTATCCTACAGTTGAACAATTTGTTCTATATTGTTAAATCATTTATAAATATTATGATCATACAAGCATTATCATGAGACCAATACAAGCTCTTGCAAGCACAACCATAAGAATAGAATCAGCTCCTTTTGAGCAACCACATCAAAAACCACCTATAGAATACCAAGAGTCACAACTTAGAAATCCGCTTATTTAGAAACCACTTCCACATTAAAAACCAGCTATGGCAGACCAAGAGTCACAACTTAGAGTTCTATATTAGATTTCCCTTTGGGTTTTGAACTTGTGTCTCCACAATGAGAACTCAATGCTTTAACCAATTAAGCTCAATCCCTTGGACATAGTTGAACAATTTGAAGATATTATTCTTAATAATGATAAATATGCCTAAACCTTATATCATAGTGAGAGGTTGACTCCTACAACCACTAGGAGTGAAAGTAACAAAGCATGGAGTGGCCCTAAATTTTTTTAAACATCTCTTGAAAGAGGGAGAAACCAAAGAGAAGCTCAAACCCATTTTAATGAGATTCTTGCAACTAGACTACAAATACAATAGACTGCTACATTTTTAGGGTTCCAAGTAGACCTATATGTGAAATCAAGCATCCTTTTGGTATAGATAAAAGCAAGTGATGCTAAATATCAGGGTTATGAAGAGTATGAAAGTACTAAATATGAACATCTAAATGAATAGTCAAAGGAGAAGGCTAGAATAGAATTTAAACATAGAGAAAAAATGTAGAGCTTACCCAATAGGTGGTCAATCTAAGAGTTGATTTGGTCAAATTATAAGTTGAGAAGGATTCTAAAGTCATAAGAAGAAGATTACAATCTCTTAGAAATGTAGGTCAATAGGGTCATAAAAGATAAGAAAGGAGCTAGATTCAACAGGTTATAGCCTCTTGCAAGACCTTCTCTAAATTTAGAAATGTAGAGACAACTAAGCTTCATTGGGATACCAATGTATCTAAACCTAGCACCTATAAAGATAAGGTCTAAACTCATGAAATTTATAGGAAATAATGTTGTCTTTGGAGAAGATCATTTCAGAGATTTTAAAAGCCTCACTAATGATTATGAAATTGAGGATGAGGATATTTTGATAATAAAAAAATAATTCATACTTTGGAGGATGTAACTAGAGAATGGTATAAAGGCCTACCTAATTCTAATATTTAGTCTTAGGTAGACTTTTTTAAAAATTCAAGAAGTGATATGGAGACAAAACTAATCCTAGGTTCACTATAAATGAATTCATCAACACTTTAAATGGATCTAATGAATTTGTATCAAAATTCAAAATAATATTTTCTAAGTTGATATCTAAAATCCCTGCTCACATGAGACCAAATGAATCGGTGTATTTGGTTTTATATTACAATGCATATGATGCAAAAAAGAGGAAAATTTTGAGAGATAAGAAACCTCATACAATGAGAGGTATACACAATCACCTCAAATATTGAGATCAATAAGAGAGATTCACATAGAGTAAGCAATAGAGGTGATGTAAATATCCTATCAAATGATAGAGGATAAAGTAGAAAATCCCTAGTTATTGAGGATAAGACAGATCAAATGATTTGTGCATTAAAATAGTTAAGTTATAAAGTGGTCAAAAATGATAAAGTTTTGAACAATAAAATATTTAGCCATAATAGGAATGAGTGGCTTCTCAAGTTTTTGGCCAACCTTATAACACTACCTGGCATAATGGGAAACCAATGGCACAATAGTCCAAAGGAGAAACAAATAAGGAGACTTCATACCCTTAAGGAGGCTTGATTTTAATAACACAAAATATACTCCTTGGTGTTTAGCTTACATAATTCCACACTCACCAATGCAATGTGGTGTATCTTTAGTAGTCATGAACCCTAATGATGGCTATGATGAATGCAATGATAATAGCCATAGAACAAAATCATATCATGATCATCAAAAAAATAATATCCTTTCATCCTAGGGATACTATAATGAGAGTGATTATTCTTCTATAGAGGAAGAAGGTCATGAGAAAGACATTAAGGATACAAGACATGCCAAAAGCTTTCACCATCAACTTTTCTCTAACAAAGAAGAAGAGGAAGAGTTCCATATCCATAATGTGGATTATTCAATAGGTAATGTTCAATTGAGAAGGCCATTGGATGAAGAAATTAATTTTTTACCATAGCAACCATTTCTTAGGTCAAAATAAATTACAATATTAGGACAAGGAAACTTATATGGGTACTACTATGGTGGGAGATTTTAAAGGAATTTTCATCAAGGAGAAGAAAAAGGATATGTGGCCATAGTCATAGTACAAACTAAATATGTTAGATCCAAAATGAATCTAAAGCCTATTTAATCCCCTAAGCCATGATCCCAATGAGATATTTGAAATTATCAAAGAAACTAAGAAGCCATTAAACTAACATGAAATCAACACGAAAGCATAATAGAACCTATTCTAAGACTTTAAATCTTCTCCCATTGGGGAAGTGGTATCACATTGATGTGGAATGGTGACCCTTTCCCAATCCCTTGGATAATATGAGTTGTTCCAATTGATTTTATTGATGAAAATCGATGAAACTGATGAGATATGTGTGAAACATGGATGCAAAACTAGTTTAACATGATAAAGATGAGTGCTAAATGCTAAAATTCTTGATGGAGATGGATGCTATCTATGCTAAATGGAAATAAATTTCAAATATGCAAGCCATGGATGCAAGACTATGCTAAAATGGATGCAAACTAAGCTAAAATGGAAGCCATTAATGGATGCTTAAGATAATATGGATGAAGATTAATCTAAAATGCTAACAAATGCTAAATATGGATGCAAGTGAGTATGAATTTCAGCAGCATAACTTTACTCTGAAAAGGTGGATCCATTTCTCTCCAAACGATGAAGTATTTATTATAGGAGAGTAAATGAAGAATCAAGGGCTCATATTGGTTTGGTCAATCAATGGTCAATAATGAATGAAGGGTGAAACATGGATCAAGGATTCTCATCAATGGATGAGAATCAAAGATCACATGGATTGAAGAAAGCTTCAAGGGCTCACAATGATTCAAACAAACACACTTTGTAAAAACTTTGAAAGTTTGTTTGAAAATGATCATCCCTTTTTGGAGCCAAATAGGAGAATATTCCCTATGCAAGTGGATGGGGGCAAATTTTTAATTTAGTAATTAAAACTAAATTTTAATGCGCAAGATGAGGAATGTGAGGATATCCATTAAATTATTTATTTATTTAATGAAAAGGGGTAGTGACATTTAATTAAATGATTTAGATTATTTAATTAAATGAGAGGAGATAAACAAGATGGTTTAAATTAAATAATTTTCATTCTTCAATTAAACTAGATGAAATGTTAGTGTGAAAGGGTGGGAATTAACCTAATTAGATTAATTAGATCAATAGATGAAAATGATGTATTTAATTAAATAACTA
Source organism: Sequoiadendron giganteum (assembly GCA_007115665.2). Taxonomy (NCBI): domain Eukaryota; kingdom Viridiplantae; phylum Streptophyta; class Pinopsida; order Cupressales; family Cupressaceae; genus Sequoiadendron; species Sequoiadendron giganteum. The sequence goes on from VCHN02000014.1 coordinate 164,036,312, forward strand.
GGCTTATTTAATCAAACAAATGAAAAGATGATGAAATTCAGGATGAAACGATGTTAGTATATCGGATTCAAGTTTGTAGTATCATTCAAGACATTTTTAAGTGTCTACATTTTTCCCCTCTTTGAAGCGAGGTACCTATTACGTTGGTTCAAAGACTGGCGCTTTTTGGATTAATGTTGCTTCTCATATCAAAATTTAAAATTCTTGATTGTTTGGATGCCCCACATATGACAAGGATTTATATGCCATCGTTCAAGCCTGTAAACAATGGAAGCATTACATTTTGGGAAAGGATCTACTATTATACATACAGATCACAAACCCAAGTTCAATTTTTTTAAGTCACACAAGGGAAGTTGTAGAACAATAGGCATCAAAGGTGGTCTACTTAGCTGCAACAATTTCATCTCAACATTCATCATAAGAACAGAAGCAATAATAAAGTGGCAAATTGTTTGAGCAAGCCTCCAATTATAGCTTTAACAATGGTGTTGGATTTATGTGGTCATCAAACAGAGGATTGGCCCCAATTATATGGTAATGACCCAGATTTTCTGACATTTACAACAAATTGGTAGAAGGAAAGTATGTCCATGATTTTCACTTGCAAGATGGGATGCTTTATCACATTGGTCACATATGTGTTCCCACTGAAGAACGCAAAAATATTATATGGGAAGCACACTACAGTCATGTTGCAAGCCATTTTGGCATCAATAAGACCACTAATGTCCTTCAAAAATACTTTTATTGGTCAAAACTGAAACATGATGTCATTTCATATATTCAAGCTTGTACAGCCTATGCAATTTTAAAGCCTACAAATCATAAACTAGGCTTGTATTTACCCCTACCTATCCTTGATAAACCCTGGCAGTCAATTTCAATGGATTTTATGTTTGGGCTTCCAACTACCAAACAAGGTCATGATTGTGAATATGTGGTGGTAGATAGGTTCTCAAAAATGGCTATCATGGTGGCATGTAAGAAGATGATTTCTACAAAAGAGACTGCTAAGCTATATTTTGAACATGTTGGGTTCATTTTGGTTTGCCAAAAAAAAAAAAATTGATAGGGACAATAGATTCATTAGCAATTTTTGGTCTTCACTATGAGTTAAGATGGACACAAAATTGATGAATTCTACAACATTCTATCCTCAAATAGATGGAAAAATAAAGGTAGTAAATCAAATGATCATTCAAATCTTATAAATGTATCATTCAAAGCATCCTTGCACATGGGATGAGAGCCTACCCTATGTCCAACACAGCTACAATTGTGCACTCCATAGTTCTATAGGGCACAGTCCATTTGAGGTGTCTTGGGTATCAACCATTGGCACCTATGGATATAGCACTACCTATACTAAAGCCTAAAATTTCACCAGATGTTGAGGAGGTAGACAAAGTAGCAAAATTCATTGATAAGATTAAAAACCTACAGCAACAGGTCCATGAGATCTTGGAGAACATCACTAAGAAGTATAAGGAAAAACATGATCAACACAAAACTCCTCATCAATTTCATGTTGGGGACAAGGTGTGGTTACATCTTCAAAAGGAGTGTCTTCAAGGACCAAATAGGAAAATTTATCCTCATTGCTATGGCACATATACCATTATCAAGCAAGTTGGTGAAAATGTATTTGATCTTAATTTGCCACCATTTCTGGGGCTACATCTAGTTTTCAATGTGGATCTGTTAAAACCCTATTTTCCCCCTTTTTTGGATATTTCACACATCATTGAACATATTCATGCTAAAAAATTGGATCCATGAACATTATTCCATTAAAAAGTGATCATGTCATCAAATTCATTGTGAAGAATCTCATAAATCAATGAATCCCTCTCTACCATGTGGTTCAAGCAGGTCAACTTTCTCACCAAGGCAAGTGGTTAACTAAGGAAAAAATTCAAATCCAATTTCCTCATATGTTGCAACAACTAAATGTAATGGGTCCCATTGCTTTCCAAGGGGGGAAGAATGATCCAAAAAAACCTAGGGGTTATTCAAAGGTGTCAGTTCAAGCAGAGATGGAAAATATTAAAAATTTATTTTTTTTAGTATTTTTTATATTTTAGTAAATCACATTTTTAGTGGTCTTTGGAGCGGAATTTGGGGTTGAAAGTGTCTTTGACTCATAAGAGAAATGTCCATAGGCACGGATTTAAGGGATTGAAATTAGATCTCTTTGAGACCTTTCTGACAAGGTAGAGAAGTTCAGATTTCGATCACTGGTCTAGGAGTTATGGCCCTACCAAGTTGGAGTAGAAAATAACATGTTTTTTTTGAAAATTTTATATTTTATTGCTTTAGTTTTTTAATTTCAAATTCCAAAAAATGTGATGGCTATTGGAAGTCCTCTTTCTATGTACATATTCCAATTTTCAATGAAAATAATTCAATTTTTGGAGTTGCATACAACTCTTTTTCGAGTTTGTTGTTCTATTTTAAACTCTCACAATACCTCAGGTTGTGCACCAAGTACTGTTTTTGGATTTATAATTCAAATGAACCTCTTTTCCTCCATCCCAAAAACCAAAACTCTACCAATTTCCTTATAAATTCCTTTTAGAGAAAATTTTGACCTCCCCTTAACTCAATACCAAGTTAGGCTTCCCTTTGAACCCCAATTGCAACATACCAATGACCTTTCCTTTGTTAGAGTTCTCCTATTATCCTTCCCCCTTTCCTCATCACTTCTAAACATGACTTCTCGATCCTCCTTGATTCCTTGACACTTTGATCTTAGAATGTGGTATGAATTTTCTCCAACCCCTAACTATCTAAAACTCTTACCATTTCTTGTTCTAGCTTCCACTTACCATTTTTAATGACTCAAAGCTCCACTAATGACTTGAGTTGTCCCTACAAATAACTAATTTAATTTAAAAGGGAAAAAAATTATTCCATATGCAAATTTTCATGGATCTAAAATATTTATTATTGCAAAGCCCAACAACTAAAATTTCATCTTTGATCCCTTTTCCAAATTGATTTTTTGTGTTATTTTCTCATTGCACATGACTTCTCATGTCATTTATGTATAAATAAAAATAAAAAATGTCTCGTTTGATTTACTAAACAAATATTCCAATGTCAATCATGGATAGAAGTATAGAACTATGTCACACTTTCGACCAACTTATCAACACAAGTGAATTTAAACATTTCTAACTAAAAAAAATGATTTAGTCAAACATACTATATAGATAAGTTAGATATGGGCCATAGCTTTTGAATTTGGTTAGTAAAACATATGGTCTAGCTAGATTCATTATAGCTAAGTTAGATATGGGCCACAACTTTTGAAATTGAAAGTGTCCACTAAATACATATTCTATACCAATTTGGGGCCAATTTATTGATGCAGATCAACAACCAAGAATCCTATTGGATTGTTAGTTGTTGCAGCTCCCATGCTCAACAATAGGAAATTGAATCTTTAAGCAGTAAAATGAAATGTTGGAGAACTCAAATTCAAGCCACCAACACTGGATTTGACAACAAAAATCAGGAACAATGAGAAAAATTTATAATTAATCTTTCAAGTTACAATCACCACTATAAAAGCAAAATTTATCATTCTAAAACATGGTTGTAGGCAAGAAATATCCAAAACATATCCAAAAAGCTTCAAATTCGTCTTTAACATTAGAAAATGCAGCTCCAATCCTCTATGATTACTCTCTTGGGCACCCCAACTAATCCTCTCTGGTACATTCTCCACAACTTTGTTTTTCCTTTTTTTCTTACAAGTTGCATTTATGACTTGGATTTGGGTTGTCTATGCCCATAGATGCTTCATTATTGTTACATATTCAAGTTGGTGGCTTGGTTTAGTCACTTGTTTTGTTGGTTTGGTTATCGTGTTGAGGAGGAGAGATGGTATTGCCGGGTGCAGTCATGATATGAGACCTATGTAGTTGACTATGTAATGCAGACATGTGTGACATGGTTGGATTGTGTTGTTGGTACATTTGGTGGTGATCATGGTCGCAAAGATGTTCCTTGTGCTTTAGGGACTTTGGCATGACATGATTGTTTATGCAGATTCTTTGTTGGTAGTGTTGGATTGATTTCAGGTTGGTTTGTGGCAGTGTATCTTCTTGGCTTGATGATCATGGTTATGGTTGATCTTCATTTAGGAGGTTGTTAGCATGATGTCATAGATAGCTTGGTTACATGAATCAATGTGAGCTTGTGACAGTGATGGTTTGGTGGTGTTGTATCTTCTTTGGTGAGAGATTATTGCATCATATTGGTTTGCAGGATTTCCATATCATTGTGGATGTTCGTTGGTACTACATGAAGTTGGTTACACTTCTATGTGTTCGTTATTGGTGGATCTTGGATTCCTTGATCATTTCAGATTTGACATTACCTATGCAGTGGGATTTCATGGATTTTTATGCTCATTATATGATAGGTTTGGAAGTTGGAGCTTGTGATTGCATGTTATGGATTATATATGTTGATGGCATGAGGTTCACTTGTTATGATTTGTATTCCTTTGAGGTATGGATAGTTAGTTTTCTTAGCATTTGTTGTGGGTGCTATTTTCAGCTATGGTGATTATATCTTGGCAGCTATTGATACATACTTGCTACCTTTGGATTAAGTGTTTGTGACAGATAGTGTGGCATCTCTTTGGATGGTTTCTTATATTTGTACGTTGGCATGATGGAGGATGAGAGCATTCATGCTTGAGATGGTAGTCACCTTGATTCTTGTTGCAGGTATCTTGATGCAGCACATGGAGCACTTTGATTCCTTCATGGTATATGCGGCTATGAGTATTGTTCCCTTGTTCATGTTTGAGTTTCCATTTTTACCCCTTATGCAATGTATACAACAAGTGAGAGAATGTTAGGAAAAGGTGTGTTTCCCACCTTGCATAATGTTATTATTTTATTTATTATGTGGTGCACTTGAGAAATCTAGGGATGCATGTATCACATGGGTTTAGCATTCTCGGGACCACTTTATGTGTTGTATGTAACATTGGGTTTAAATATTTAATGTGGGGTTGCATATGGCAATAATATTTAATATTGAGAAAACTTAGTATCAATATTAAATGAGGGGTTATTGGTTTTGTAAGCTCATGGTATTAGTCACATGGTTTTATGTAATACCACTCGGTGGTTTTGTGGGAGCTTGATTCTGTAAAAGCAAACACATGGGTAGTTGTTTAAGGTTGGATAGTTGGCTTGGCTATTTTGGCTAAGGGGTTGAGAGCATCTCTTGTTAGCATTTGTAAGGGTTGAAGCATGGCATGGGATGTGTGGTTACATGCTCGTTCACATGGAGTGCTTGTACAGGGCTTGATGATTCAAAGGCATTCATGGAGGACTCTAAAGATGTATTGTAATATTTATTGTTGAATAATGCATAAGTGATGGACGCTTTTGGAGGCTAGGTTTTTCCCTCTTGAGAGTTTTCCCAGGGTATATCTTGTGTCATCTTTGATGGCATGTTTTCTATTCTTTTGCATATGGATTCTAAATACTTGTTTGCATATATTTCTCTATTTGGGTTATGTGGAAATTAGCTTGGGTGGATGCATATTTCCTTTCATTTGGTATCAGAGCCATGGTTGTTGCAGTAGATCTGGTGTATAGTTGAATCCAGAACTTGCATGGAAAGAATGAACACATTGCAAGATATGAGCATTTTGTGCAGATGATTTTTGTAGATTTGGGGTTTTGGGGTTACAAATTTGTGGTTGCTTTTGCAGATCTAAGATTATGAATCTATTTGAAAAAGGGTTTTTTTATGGATGTTCATAATGAGGGTTTTGTAGGGAAAATATTGCAGATGATCCCTTGGGAAAAAATAGACCTCGCCATTGGATCCAGGAGGCTCGAGACATGAAGATTGACATAAAATTCGACCTATTTTAGCCGCCTTTGTCCCTGTCAACAGTACCGACAGGTACTACAGTACCTATCAGCCGTCAATCAGTGAATACCGTCCTCGACGAGACTATGTCCCCCGATGCAGGCCCCTCCAATTCGATGGGGCCAATTGCCGAAAATAAAAATAAATGTTGCCTATTAATATTTAAAATGTTCACACAATTTTTAAATTTTAAAAATTAAACATAATTTTATATGTGGATCGGGTCCAGTTGCAGGAGGGTGGTGCCGCCGCCGCCACCGCCGGGCTGCTCGTGCACCACCACTACTTTGCACCCATAGCCAAATTGTGCAACTCTTTTCCAAGGAGCATAACTTTCGCCCAAGGTGTTCGTTTTGCAGCTTCTTATATGTGTTGGAAAGGTGGTTTTGTGCTCTTAGTTGTGGTATCAATGGTTATTTCATATTTTGTTGTTTTGATAGTAATATGCTTGTTGGAAGTCAGATGTTATTTTCAAGGTTGGATAGGTCATATCTTGTGCATACGGAGTCAGATGTTTGATTTCTTATAGTTGACAGAAAGCTTGTTTAGAGAACTACATGGTAGATGAGGTTTGGAGATGTTTTGGTGTGATTTATTTGTTGTTATTTTCATTTGAGTTGTTTATGGGTTCTTTTGACTATGGTGATTTTTTGAGCTAATGGCTATTTAGATCTTGATGATTTGATGTTGGAGTCAGTGTATACTCACATGTACATCTTTGATTATTCTCATTTGACATGGTTATCTATATATTGTTGAATTTGTATGTTGCATTGTTGCATCTACGAGTTGTGTAGTGTTGTAGGTTGTTTATGCTTACAAGTTGCATTTATGACTTGGATATGGGTTGTATATGCCAATAGATGCTTCAGTGTTGTTACGGATTTAAGTTGGTGGCTTGGTTTAGTCACTTGTTTTGCTAGTTTGGTTGTCATGTTGAGGAGGAGAGATGGTATTACCAGGTGCAGTCATGATATGAGACCTATGTAGTTGACTATGTAATGCAAACATGTGTGACACAGTTAGATTGTGTTGTTGGTACATTTGGTGGTGATCATGGTGTCATGGATGTTCCTTGTGCTTTATGGACTTTTGCATGACATGATTGTTTATGGAGGTGCTTTGTTGGTGGTGTTGGATTGATTCCAGTTTGGTTTGTGGCGGTGTATCTTCTTGGCTTGAGAATCATGGTTATGGTTGATCTTCATTGAGGAGGTCGTTATCACGATGTCATGGATAGCTTGGTTGCATGATTCAGTGGGAGCTTGTGACTGATGGTTTGGCGGTGTTTTATCTTCTTTGGTGAGAGATGTATCGTAGCATATTGGTTTGCAGGATTTGCATATTATTGTGGATGTTTGTTGGTACTACATGATGTTGGTTACACTTCTATGTGTTCCTATTGATGGATCTTGGATACCTTGATCATTTTCAGATTTGATATTACCTATGCAATGGGAGTTCTTGGATGTGTATGTCCATTATGATAGGTTTGGCACTTGGAGCTTGTCATTACATGTTATGGATTGTATATGTTGAGGGCATGAGGTTCACTTGTTATGATTTGTATACCTTTGAGGTATGGATAGTTGGGTGTGTTAGCATTTGTTGTGGGTGTTATTTTCATCTATAGTGATTATATCTTGACAGCTAGTAATACATACTTGTTACCTTTGGATTGAGTGTAAAAATATTAGGATATCAATTAGAGGCAAGATTTATGCTTCTTTGCGACAAATAGTGTGGTATCTCTTTTGATGGATTTGTATCTTTGTGTGTTGGCATGATGGAGGATAAGAGCATTCATTCTTGAGATGTTGGTCACCTTGATTCTTGTTGCAGGTATCTTGATGGAGCATATGGAGCACTTTGATTCCTTGATGGTTTACATGGCTATGAGGATTGTTCCCTTGTTCATGTTTGAGTTTACATGTTTACCCCTTATGCAATGTATACAACAAGTGGGAGAATATTAGGAAAAGGTGTGTTGTCCACCTTGCATAATGTTATAATAATATTTTATTTATTGTGTGGTGCACCTAGGATGGGTTTTAAGGAGTGTCCAAGCAAAATTATGTCAACTTAATTAATAATACAAGATTAATCATTCAATTAGAAAGGGAAAATAAAATATCTAACATAAATATCAAGATAAAATATATAATTGTTTACTCGAAAGAATCTTGAAAGGATTGTTTGACTCCCCAAGGCTTTAGGTCAAATTCTAAGGCGGGTATACTCCTAAAGATAGCAACCTCGGTGCACTCTCAATAAGGGAGTGTAGTCTTTAGAGAGTGACTCAAGACCTGGATGGTCTCGATGAGTCTAAGTATTTGGCCAAAGCATATGCCTATCCTCTATGGATAGATGTCTATCCCATTTGAGTAGATGTCTATCCCAGATGGATAGATGAACTATCATCCTAAATAGACAAATGCCTTGTTAGGAAAAGGTGTGTTGTCCATCTTGCATAATGCTATAATATAATATTTTATTTATTATGTGGTGCACCTAAAAAATCTAGGGATGTGTGTATCACATGGGTCTAGCATTCTTGGGGCCATGTTACATGTTGTATGTAACATTGTCAAGTTTAAATATTTAATGTGGGGTTGCACATGGCAATAATATTTAATATTGATAAAACTTAGTACCAATACTAAATAAGGGGTTAATGGTTTTGCAAGCTCATGGTATTAGTCACATGGTTTTATGTAATACCACTTGGTGGTTTTGTGGGAGCTTGTTTCTATGAAAGCAAACACATGGGAAGTTGTCTAAGGTTGGATAGTTGGCTTGGCTATTTTGGCTAAGGGGTTGAGAGCATCTCTTGTTGCATTTGTGAGGGTTGAAGCATGGCATGGGATGTGTGGTTACATGCTTGTTCACATGGAATGCTTGTAGAGAGCTTGATGATTCAAAATTATTCATGGGGGACTCTAAAGATGTGTTGAAATGTTTATTGTTGATACACAAGTGATGGATGCTTTTGGAGGCTGATATTCCTCTTGAGGGTTTTCCCAGGGTATATCTTGTGTCATTTTGGATGGTATGTTGTCTATTCTTTTGCATATGGATTATGAATACTTGCTTGCATAGATTTCTCTATTTGGTTTATATGGAAATTATCTTGAGTGGATGCATATTTTCTTTCATGCCTAACCCATATGGTAGATGTCTGTACAAAATTGGACAAATGTTTATCTCATATGGTTATAAATATGAGTATACAAATATGAACACATAATAACTAACGATTGGATAAAGATTTAATATGTCTATCCTATTTCAATGGATGTTTGTCCCATATGGATGGATGCCTATCTCGTATGGACAAATGTTTGTCTCATATGGATAGATGAAATAACACATAATAACTATAAATGGATAAAATGTTAACAAGAAAAATGGATGAAATTTTGAGGTACAACTTGACGGTCATTACATTCTACACATGCTTGGAGTCGATGACTATTACCAACTATGGTTTTATTCTTATAAATAAATTGGATTTTCTGATTTATTTTAGTTTTTGGTCATGGAAGTAAATATTGACCAATTAATAAATACTATCAGACAGATAGAACAATAGTTCTAATCCCAGTTTGAATTTTGGTATATTATTTGCAACATATATCATGATGCATTATGTAACTAGTAAATGTATGGCATCTATCTTGAGTTATGAAAATTTTAAGGTTTGATTAAAACAATTGTCTTCTTTGGATAATATTTAAATTATTTTATTGCCAAGTAAATTATTTGTTTAATATCGATAATTATGGAGTTTCGTTATAGATGGCATTTTGGATGGAAGAGACCCATGTTTAATAAAAAAAGGGAAAGAGACATGCAAGTACAAGATGAAGATTTTGAAAGTTTGTAAAGAAAAGTTCAAAACAACCTATGCCATAGCTTAAGGTATCTTTGATGAAGTGCATTTTTTGTGGAAGGAATCAAATGTTGATTGTGTGATGATAAACACTATTTTAATCTTGTAGAAGTTTGGAAGGATTAGTTTAAGGTAATGAAAATGGAATCTCCTAAAGAGTCAAGTTTTGATACATGTATAATCAATTAGTTGACTCCTAAAAAGTTGACTTCATGTGAAGATTTTTGAAAATAAAACGAGCAAGCACAAGTAGCTAACCAACATGCAATTGAATATTTTTTTAAGGCTTATGTAAAGATTGGTTATTCAAATGGTTCTAATCTCAATCATGTTTGAGTGTCTCTAGACATCTTTGCTTCATATTTGCAAGAAAGTCGAACATCCTAGAAGGATGCAAAGGAGCGCTTAAAGTTTGCACAAAAAAGCATGACATGCATTTGCATATCTATTTTTGGTTCAAATGTCATGTAAAATTAGAGGCCAAAAGTGTGGATAAAAAAATAGGTCAAAAGTGCAAGTATGTGTTTTTAAAGAACTTTTGTATTTTTGTCAAATGTTTTTTGGAAGTGAAAATTTCCACATTCCCCTACCTATTAAACCTACAAATATATAATTTCAACTCGTTGGAAAGGTTTGTAAATCATTTTTTCTATCAATAAAATTTATATTTGCTACTCCACTTTTTATTTTGATTCTATTTTTTATGGTTTCCAATCTCTAAACATTGTATCTCTTACTTTATGCACTTAAATCATGAATATTGTATGAATTTAAAACATGTTTCCACATCACTAGCATCTTGCTAAAGATAACATACTTTGCAAAATAAACCTAACTATTTTCATGTAATTTGAAATTTTAGAATTTATTGTGCACCTTTGACTATAGTTGTTTCTTCAACCCACTCCGCAAGTAGGGAGGTTGGGGTTGTGAATTTCGTGGTTCATTTGTCCCTTCATTTGCACCATCTTGAATAGTGGTTGCAGTATTTTAAGTTATACCAAGAGAGATTTCAAGTTAAATTTATATTTGTTTGTTGTTTGTTTGTAGTATTTTTATATGGGATTATATTATATAATATAACCACTTATTCTTATTGTTTTCTTCTTTTTTCAATTTGCTCCTTTTAATTTACATTTGTTAGTTTATTTTAATATAATTTTTTCCACTTTTGTTTCCCTTCTTTTTGTTAGTGTTATTGATATTTTCAATATTATATTATCATTATTTATATTTAGTCATATATATTGGTTGTTCCTCTCTTTCTTTATTTTTCATTCTTTTATTTCATATCCGATTTTTAAAAATGTAGTTTTAATTTACTTTCTTTCTTTTCTCTCTTTTTCTAGATTCCTCTCATTAGGCTTTTTTCCATCAACTTATTCGTTGCTCATTTATCTCTTCTTGGTTTTTGTGTCCTATCCCCTCAACTTCTCACCCCTCTTCTTCTTTTTAAGCAAATTAGATCTGCATCTTACCATCTTTCATCTCCTTATGCTCTCTATCATCCTGATGATGGATCACAAAGTGTGATCCGAAACGTTGATGAAAAAAACTCACACAATCAAAATCCAAAAATAATAAATTTATATGTTCAACAAATGGTGTATGAAGTTTGGGAATAACAATCTAGGCTTTCCAACCCTTCTCTTCTCACCATTTTTTTATAATTTTTCACATTAGTGTTAGAATAGCTTTAATTAGCTGCAAATTTTGGTTTTATTTTCTGATTTTAGTCTTATGGTTTAGTGATTTACAAAGTGATGAAATATTTTGCATATAAAACAAAAACTAAAGAGTTTCTACTCATGAGTATGATGTAGCTTTCAGATTTCATTAGTTGCCATAAAATTTAAGAGCACAATCTCTTTCAAATTAGCTCAAAAATTAATCATGTTACAATTTATAGATCATAATTTATATTAAAAGTAGAAAATCCAAGTGTTTGATTAAATTTGCATGTGTTATAATTTTGGTTGTAAAATTTATTTGTTATTGTGAAATGCTAAGTTGCCATTTCTTTCAAGTTAAGTTGAAATTGATTGTATTAGGATCTAAAATTTGTAAATTTCATTTGAAATACATTCATGGACATGAATTAAACACAACTAGAGGTGTACTTAGATTGCATACAATTGACTTTACCACCTTTGACCTTTAGACTTTGTTAGTGACTTTTGTGTTTGTTGAAATATGGTAGCTTTGGTCAGATATAGAAATGATGATCATATGTGTGTATACATATGTCACTATGTACTGACATATGTATACACACATATATATTAAGTGTATATATATTTATGCCATCATTTATATATATATATTGAAACCTACTATATCCCAAGTATATTATCGATCTGCATTTAGAGGTTATTACTTGCAAATTATTGGCTTTACATGTTTCTTATAGAATTCTGATCAAGCATCATTATCGATGATCATTTCCATATTGGATATTATTTATTTGTTTGTGTAAGATTAATTCAGATCAACCTTAGTAAGCATTCATGTTTATTAAGTAACTAACCCCGATTAGTGATCGGGTGGTTAGTTAGACGAAAAGGCACAAATTCATGAGATACGTCCCATGAGCGAACATGCCTCCACCTTGTGGAGACATGTCCGCTCATGGGACGTGTCTCTCCATTGATATTTAATATAGATCCGATCCACAATTGAAGACATTGAAATAAATAAATGTTCTGCTCTTGAGGATCGAATACCATTAAAGAAATTTCAGACTTGTAAATTCATGATCAATATTTCCAATGTTGATCTAGCATCAACCTCATAGAATATAAGTTCAATATTCTGATTATAATTTGAAAGAAATTTAATCATATTCAACAGTGTTCCACCAAAGCCCCTTGAATGGGACAACCAAAGGCCTTTTTTACCTAGTTCATTGACCTTACAACTTGCAAACCAAATAAACTCTTGAGGTTGAGACCATCTAAGGGAATATTTGTTGTTCCAATGTGTTGACGAGCCAAAACATGCATCAATAATATCCTATTCCAAGACACTTCTTTTGGCATAGAAAGAGAATGCTAGCAACAATTGTGGAGTTTAGCTTTATACCTAGCAATTGCATTTGCTTGAAAGTTTCTAAAATGTGCAACAAACCATTGTGTTGCATTTCCTATGATTATGGCAATCCAAACGACCACATCTTGGCACAAGCAATGTTGGATGAGAGCAAAGGTTGCTTAATCTTGTGTTTGCATGGCACAAAAGTTAGCCCCCTCCACTTTTCCAATGATTCAAAATATAAGATTCTTTTATTTCACATGTGTGGGAGACAAATTTTCATGCAACATGCAATATTTGCATTAATACTTTAAACCTTTGCTTCCCTAATGCTCAAGTTTCCAATGCTTTTTCTTTATAATCTATTGGGAAGCAAGACTCCTAGAAGAAATTGCAATTTTTGCATTTATGTTTATCAAGTCCACTTCTCAAATGGTTCAAAAAAAACTTAAGCATTATCAAGATCCAACCTTGAAATGCAATTTTTGCACTATGACAAGGAAAGTTCATCCAATTGTTCTATAATGTGGCAAGATTTTGAGGTTAATCACTCAATTACATTTAGGCCCTAAAATTCCCTAATACAAAAGTGACATAAATGGGAAGTCCAAACCAATTAGCAAAAATTGTGATTTCAAGTAAATTTTGGATCTTTATTAGATTATCATGAAGTTTTTCAAACAAAATACTACAAATACACAGAAAGAATAAACTTACCAAAACTTCATCCACCTTGTAACTTTTACAATTTATAAATACACACAAGCTTTCAAATCTCTGTTGACATCATTCGAATTTTTTTAAACTTTGTCCCAAATGTAAACAAGCATTAAAACTTCATATTTCCATCAACCAAGCAATTTAATCAATCATGCATTTTATAAATCTTGTCAAATTTGATGCAATCTAATCCAAAAATGACTTGCTAATTGCAAAATGCAACATCCAAAAGTCAAATGACGAATTGCAAATTGCATTGAAATTTATAATTTGTCTGTTCACCTAATAATACGACCTCGTAAATGTGTTCCGTAAATGTGTTCTAAATTTTCATCTATAAGGACAAGGGAGAATATCACTACATGTCAATATTGGGGCACTAGAAATAACTGTCATAACCTACACGACCATGTGTGAAACTAGGAAATTCCTTCAATATAGAGATATAAACCTAAAACTATGAACCTATAAATCTACATTGAACCTTCCATTTCTACCACTAATAAATCAACTTGAAATTTAAAAACTTTGGCATGGATTAAATGATCAAAAAGGGGTCTACAACTCAACTCAAGTGTTTGGCAACACTTCAAGATAATTTAGTTTGATCTGAAATCACTTGCAACCACAACCAATAGTTGCCATTTTTTTTACTTGATAAGTGATTCAACAACTCAAAACAATCAAGAACATCTTCAACTCAATCATGCCAAAGTTGCAAAGATTTTTAAAAACGAATTGAAATATCAACATGACATTTAGAAAAACAATTCTATAATGCATGCCAAACTAGAGGGCACAAAATAAAATTAAAATATTTCATGATCAAAGTGGGTATAACAGCTGTCAACATATAAATTTGGTCTTTGAATTCAAAAAGCTCACTATTTATTGAGATTCCAAACTCTCCATCCAAGCCTTGAAAAATTAAAGAAGTCTTCATTCTATCCAACTCCAGCTCATAATAGCCAAAATTAATATTTTGACTAGTCTTTTTAACAAAATAGATTTCAAATATATTCCCAAGAGAGCTAATAAATACGATGATGAAAAGGCGAGTAAAGGAATCTCCATCCGTTAGCTTGAAGGCATAGTTTGAAGATATGTAGATCATCTTCTTGATGAGAGACAATTGTCATCGAGGATATGTAAAAAGCATTTGTCAAGTGCTTGAGCCAAAAAAAAATTGATCAATTCAATTCTTTAAGGCAAATAGACTACCATCTGGTAATTGTATACCCTTGGGCCTTGAGACAGGGTGAGGCTCCACCAATAAACATCTCAATTCTTTCTCTTTATTGATGGAAGAAAGGAGGATGAGAAAGAATAGAAAACCAATCTTGACTAACATGTGAACTAATGAAAGACAACCCGAACCATTCACCCATCCACTGAGACTGCTAGCATATGAGATCTGTTTGACATGGAGTTCCCTACCAATGAATATATAAGGTGTGATATAAAAAATGAAGTGCCTTAGGTAAAAGGGATAGATATAGTTCTCTTTATTGATGGAAGAAAGGAGGATGAGAAAGAATAGAAAACCAATCTTGACTAACATGTGAACTAATGAAAGACAACCCGAACCATTCACCCATCCACTGAGACTGCTAGCATATGAGATCTGTTTGACATGGAGTTCCCTACCAATGAATATATAAGGTGTGATATAAAAAATGAAGTGCCTTAGGTAAAAGGGATAGATATAGTTATCTTTTTTATGTGTATTCATAAAATTAAAAAGAAAGCTTGTTTAAATTAATTTAATCCTACAAACTAGAGCTAGGTTTATGATAAATGGAATACTGCATTAAAATATTCAAATCTAATTACATCAGAAGAAACATGTTTACAATGTGGGTAGTGTGAAGAATTTAAAACAAAGCAGAAGAAAGGGCAAATACAGATTTCAGGACAAAATTGTAGTCGCGGTAAAGCTTGTACTTTCACGTATTTGTCTTAATAAGGTTCTTTTGTCCCATGGCGATGTATTCTGCAAGATAGACACAAAGAAACAAAGGAGGTAATAGGAAATATGTTTCAAAATATTAAAATCAACTAAAATTATTTAAAGCAAGATGCAGGTCTAAAATACAAAATCGAAAAGTAGACTGTCGAATCCTGTAGAATAGTTGCTTACAACCTACATCTAGGACGGTAAAAGGGTGTGACTGCATAAAAATCTGTCAAAGCAATTAGATCTGTATTTTAATCTTTCCACCTCCACAATCAATCAAAATAAAACGAGAATGTGTGTGCACTTAGCCTTGTATGTCTAGGGCTAAAAACAAGTGTAAATATTGTGTTTAGCCTAAGTGTGTCTAGATCTAAGCTAAATATTGTGAATAACAATACATCAGGCCTACAAATCTATTATTATTTTAAATTTTTTTTAAATAGATAACAATATAATTCTGGTCTAGAGAATATACTGTTATTCTAAGTGTGAAAAGGAGATCAAGGTGGTTTCAGGATCCAAGTTGAACCAATGTAAACATGCAATACAGGAATAGCAATGAAGATCTAAATAAACAGATTGAACGAAACAGTTAAATAAAGCAAATAAAGAGCTCCAGAAATATTATCCAGTGCAAAAACAATAATCGTAGGAAGGAAAAATGGGATGAAAATGATGTTATATCCTTTTCAAAGAGAGCAAAAGGAATATTAAACCCATTGTTGAATTGTCACAATATAAGAAATCTGAAAGCGTTGGTGATAAAGAATATAAAGATAGGAGAGTTAATTGCCTCTGCCATCAAATCAAAATAGAGATAAACAATGACCAGAAATTACCACTTTGAAGCTTAAAGGTCATAGCCTTCTTATATGGTCTCAATTTCGGCCAAACACCTCTTTGCTCATGGAAAATCATATTATTTGCAGCCAACAATGGAAGGAAAGATCTCAGCGAGCACCAGGAAGAAAATAGGATATTGTGGAACGTAGAATCATAGAGGCTATGGCATGGAAAACTGAATGAAAAATGTTGTTTCAGCGTGAATGATAGTATGTTACAACAGTGTATAAATGACAGCTTTATAGCGTGAAGAATATAGTATACTGCAGTGGAAATTAGTGAATGGGCAGCATTGAAGATTGAATGGCCTTTTTTTTTGCTGTAGTGAAGGAAAACTATTTTATAATTTTAAGCACTGAATAATAAGGAATAAAAGCATTATTGTAAAATAGAATGTGAAAGAATAAAATTGATATCTTGGCTCACCCAAAAATGCTAGAAAAATCTCAAAACAGACCCATAAAATGAAAGACGAAAACCCCAGTTAGAAGGTTGCAGCCAAGAATGAAATACCATGGGCTGAAAGTGGAATGGTTGCAAACTAAAATAGAAAATTCAGGAATCTTTGTTTTTCATGCCAAAAATCAGAGATGAATGCTGAAGGTAGCGTTAAAAATCTGAAAGATTGATGTGAAGAGGCGTAGAAAAATAATAATAATTAAATTGATTTTCAGCTAACCCAGCTGATTGCATGTCAAATAAGGCATAGGAAATAACAATATGAAACTGTTGATTCCATGCATGAAAAAGATAGCCAATAGAATGAATTATAACACCCCTTTTAGGGTAAAATAACTACACAAAGGTGTTAGGAAGACGGATTTAAAACTAATTTTGTGTAGCTAGAATGGAGCTGCTAGAAATAAGAAATAAGCACTTGTTCCAAAACATTTCATATTTGTTGCTACTCATAATATTATTGAAATGATTATTATGAATTCACGGAAGAATGAAAGAATTGGAATAAGAATGAATTTTACAATATAGAATCATGCAAGAATATATAGCCAATTAAAAATGAATTTAATTAAACTTGATTAAAAACGTTTAATTGGAATTTGGAATTTATTTAGAAGAAATGATTATTTTATTTATTTTTTGAATCTGATGGGATATTAGCACAACCACAGAGGTGTCCACAATTGCACTAATGTCCACATGCATGAAAAGAATGAGATATCAGAAAACAACAAACACAGGGAAGCACCAGATTCAAAGAAAACTATCACAAAAATGAAAAATATGACATTGGCAATCGGATCAGGAAAATAGACTATGAAAGAGGACTAAGTGGTACCTAAATCATGCAGATATAGACACTAAAATGAGCTTCAAATGCAAATCAAAATTGCACGGTATGCAGTTTTGCAAATAAAGTTTTATATAAATGTGTAGGCCGTGGGGTGCTATAGAGCTGCTACAGTCCAAAATGTTGTAAACGGAATTAAATGACAAGTACTAAGTAGAACCTTGTATGAGACTTATCAGAGCTATGCCTCTTTACCAACAAGTCTTCTGATGACAAGAACATTACCAATGATATACTTAATGCTACCTACAATGTTCATTGCAGTGTCTAGATACTGTCTTTGTATGTCACTTTGTAAACATTGTTGCTACTGTCTCAAGTCACATTCCTACATTCATATTTGAAAAACCAAATATTTTTTGTTTAAAGTTGTTTTTTTCCATTTATTTGTATTTTAAAAATTTAAATATCAATCTTTATATATTGTTTTATTTGTTTCATTTATTTTAATAGCTGCTTGCTGTCCCCAAAAATAGGGAATAATTTTGCCTTCCCCAAGACCATATTCCTGCATCAACCCATTCCTAAAACTTAAAGAAACACTGGTAAAATACAACATCGAACTTGCTGAGTGTATTGTACTCCAACAGACAAGGACAGGTCCAATGGAAGATTTACCCAGTAGTCGTGGCTTCTAAGCCAAACATCATCCCCCTTGAGGGGAATTTACCAAATCACAAAACAATTCTCTAGGAAGATTCCACCCAACAAAGGCATCTATATTGTTTGGCATGTAATTGTTACCAACCATGCTGTTAAAATTTTAAATGGACTAGTCTCATCAGCCAATCCTGTAGTAGTTCTAGAACAAAAAGAAAAAAAATAGAAAGAGAAACAGAGAGAGGTGACAACAGGAATTTGTTCTATTCCTTGTCTGAAAGAAAGGCTCTAACCAAGATGCTAATTTCATTTGACATATACAAAATACAACTCTGAATTCTCTATTTAACATCTAACTATGGAACAGAGAATAATATGGTAGAGCTTATGTGTAAGTGGGGGAGGAAAATAATAACAGAAGTAAGCATAAGGAAACTGTGCAATAAACACTACCAGAAAAAATCTAGATACATTCCAAAATTGTTTGGAAAAATGGCTGTCATCAATAAGCTAAAAGAATTGTCTAGATATTGACAAATCTAGACAAGTTAGAGAGATAAAACAACCCCCAATCTCAAAATTAGAGCCTGATACATAAAGAGGCACATACCAGTTACAGGAGTTGCACGTTTGATAAGAGATCAGAGAGGATGAAATGATGGGATAGAAATAAAAACATCTTAAGAATGCATTTCTAAACTTCAATTCCATGCTAATGGAACTGTTGCCAATAAACAAAGACAACAGTAAAGTTTAAATTATGATTCTTATCAAGTCCATTGCAAATTCATCTTTAAAAGACAATACTAGCAAAACTAACCATCCTTCAAACCAAAGCATTCAATCCAAAATCTCTGCAACGGTATCAATCCATCAGAAAAAAATGCTTATAAGTATGCCCTTATGAATTGTAGGTAGAAGATATGCATGCATAAGCCCAACAAATAAGGTAGGTAATTCCTTTGTATTGCATACAAAAACAATCCAGAATGTTAAGCATGCTCATCTCTTTGACATCGACTCATCAACCATGATTTCCTTTTTAGATTCTGGTGGCGGTGTGACTCCTTCAGGTGGTGGTCCAGCACATGCCCTCAACACATTTTCATTCTGCAAGTTTCAAAGAATATCAGTACATCCCTTGAGCTTTATATGATAAGTTGTTTATCATTCATCACAAGATCTGTTCCTTGTATGTCTCAAGAAGTTAACAGGAAAAAAGCAACCAAAAATAACAAAGCACAGAAAAGACATCCAGTAATATTTCAATTATATTTAGGTATAAACACCAATTGAATTGGATTAATGCAGATGATTCTAATTCAAGTCCGAAACACATCTTTATCTAAAAGTTTGCATCTATCCAACTTTCCTGAGAAAGATCTATATTATTGCTGCAAATAAGTTGTAAATCCAGAAATTTGCAGAAAAATATCATTCTATGAGTACATCCAATAACATCCAGCCAATTTTCAGAGATAAATATAATGTGAAATCTATTATCAGAGAGAAAAAGATAGAAGCCAATAATAAATATAAAGCAAAACCAAATGTTTGATATAAAAGAATAGAAGTCAATAACATATAGTGTGAAAACCATCATCAGAGAAAAAGAAACGAAGCATTGAATCCAATAACAAATATAATGCGGGATCCATTACAACTACAAGTGGTAAAATAATTGAAGCCAATAACAATTATAGTGAAACCCACTGTCAAAGATCAAAGAGTAGAAGCCAATATCATATACAACGTGAAACACATTATCAGAGATAGAAGAATTGACGCACTGAAGCCAATAACAAATATAATGTGGAATCCATTACAAGTGATAAAATAATTGAAACCAATAACAGATATTATGTGAAACCCACTGTCAAAGATCAAAGAATAGAAGCCAACAACACATACAATGTGAAACACATTATCAAATTCAAAAAAGCTTAAGCATTAAAGCCAATAACAAATATACTGCAAAATACATTACTAAAGAAAAAAGAATTGAAGCCAAAAAAAAATATAATGTGAAACCCACTGTCAGAGTTCAAATAACTAAATCCAATAATGGATACAATGTAAAATCCATTATTAAATATAAAAGAAAACAACCATTAAAGCCAATAACATATATAGTGTGAAACACATTATTGGAGATTAACAAAATAAAATAAAAATGATAACAAATATAATGTAAAACTTACCATCTGAGATAAAAACAATTGAAGCCAATAGCAAATAATGTGAAACCCATTCTCGAGATAAAAGAATTATGCATTGAAGCTAATAAAAATATAATGTGGCAAAAAATCTACATATTCGGAACATTTAGCAGCAGATTTGTGGTCAAGATGGCTCCTGCCTCTGCTGCTGCATCTGATCCTAAGCCAATTCCCGCTATTTCTGCTTTCTTCTCGGCTGATGATCTCCATGTGTGTAGAGATGTTTCCCCTGTGTATAATCTTAAGGTTTTATCCCAATCAAATAGGCTTCAGGCAGCATCATTCATGGCTGTTTCAGCTGGGGGACAAGCCATGGCAGCTCCAATCATGCCTGGTCATTCCTGCTCTTGGCCTCTTTAGGTTTTTCTTCCCTCCTGCAGAAGGGCTTGGTAGACTTCCTTTGACTGATGTGGCTTCAATTCCAAAGGGCAAGGCATTTTGCCCTATTTCTTCTTCAACCACTCCCGCTCTTGGCTTCAAACAGTAAAAAAGTGGAGTCTCAGCCTGTTCTGCTCTCTGATTCTGGATTTGTGTTCAAGGACTATCTACTCTGTGCTTCCGGTGGTTTGGGGCACGTTTCACTCACTTTTAGGGTAATCATGATTTCTTGATTTGGTGAGGTTTCCTTGCTCGTTTTAGCCTTTAGGGAAGGAGGTGTGGAAGGAAGAAAATGAGTTCATTGAGAAAGGTTTAGTTTGTAAGTTCAATTAGTTTTGTCTAGTTGGGTCGATATTCATAATTAGTCTATCAAATTTCATCCTCTTGGAAACCTTTCTTGACTTCTTTGATTGACATTTACTCTTGTGCACAGGGCTTTTTTATAAGTACTTGGGATTTGCCATAAGACAGAGGATCCATCATGAACAAAATACTTGGTTTTGGGGGAAGCTGGTGCCTCTGATGAAGCCATAGTTTCTAGACTTTGATCCTCTCTAAGAATCCTCTTCAGTACTTCCAATTTGGGTTAGTTTACCCAACCTTCCCTTGTAGTTCTGGATTGGCCCAAGTTTGAAAGCTATTGGCAACTCTCTGGATTTGTTTATCTCAATGTTTGCAGAAACCGATTCTCTTTCTCATCCCACTTTTGCGCAAATTCTGAGTGATGTGGATTTTTCCAACAGTTTGCTAGCATAAATGAAACTTCAACTGTGAGATTGTCTTTAAATTCAAAAATTAGACTGAAATAATCTTAAATTCAAAAATTACAATATGAAATAGTGGCTTCAAGTGTCATAGTTATTATGGTCTTGGTCATCTGGTGGCTCCCTGCTCTGAGGCTCAGCATAAAAAACCTAGCCCTGCCACATGGTGGCATGGAGCCAAGTATCATCATTTGAGGGTTTTGGTGATTGCAAGGCTCCTCCCTCGTCTAGCCATCAACCTTGATCCCCTTTAGATTCAATTCCTGTTTAAGCCCCGGCTGTTGTGACTTCTTTGGGTGTAGTGGAAATGTTGCTTTCAGTTCCTGCTTCATCTCCATTATCATCTTCAGTGTTACAGATGTGGGATTTTCAGATTTAACTCCTGCTAAAGTCTACTCTTTTTGTTTGATCCTCAAAGAACTGACCCAGCTATTGTGGCTTCCTTCAGCATAGCGGCAAAGCCACCTTCGGTGTTTGCTCCTAATCATTTGGCTTCTCAGGGTGTGGCTGTGGTGCTACCTTTGGTTTTGGCCCATGCTCTAGTTCCCCCTTCCTCCAAGAGCACTAATGTCTTTGTGGTTCCTCCATTGGTGGACTTAGACCTGAGATTGATGGTTATATTTCCCCTTCCACAATGGAGAAAGATAAAAAAGGGCGTTGGACTGCTGTGGCAAGAAAAAAGTTCTCTTCAAAGATAGTGTTACACTCTCAGGAGAAGCTTTGGATGGATGTTTGTCAGGCGGCCAGGCCATGGTTCTCTTCAGCTTTGCTTCTTCACTTATTTAGTCATTTGGTGATGACTGTTCTCATTGGCCCCTAAGCCTTTCATTCAGCTCCATTTTATTATGTTGGTAGGCTGTTTACTCTTTCTACCAAATTTTATGTATTTTGTTTGTTTTTTTAAAGGATGAGGGCCTCAATGGAAGGGATTTCTTATGCTCTTTGTCGCAGCAGTGCCTTGTTATCATTTTCCTTCTCTTTCCTCTCTTTGTTCCTCTTAGGTTTTCTTATTCCTATTTAGGTTCTAGTTTCTCTTCTGTTCCTTCCTTTTCTGCATAGCAGACTTGATGTAATTTCTTTTTTATGTTTTAATAAAGGGTGTGGGCCCTCTTCCCACAACTTACGGATCAATATATATATATATACGATCATGCAATAATGATGCTTGCAGCAATTATTGATCCTTATAAGAAATCATGATTCTTCCTTTATTATAAATATGGATAATAGATTCGTATAATAATCTATTTTGAATTTAGAGAAATGATTGCAAAACAGGAAGGCTGATCAACCTTTCAAGTTCACGAGAGGTACCCAACATACCCGCCATCAAGTACGCCACCCATAGGGGGTTAAGCCTCATGGGCCAGGAGGCAAATGTGTGCTTCCGGGCTTGGTGGAAGGAAGGTAGTCTTCATGCTCTTATCAAGCACGCCACCCATAAGGGGTTAAGCCTCATGGGTTGGGAGGCTTATTAGTGCTCCTGGGCTTGATCAAAGAGGACGGCCAGCCTCTAAGGTGGATTGGGGGATGGAAGGACGGCCCACCTTTCATGTTCTCGCAGTACAAGGGCAACCAACATACCCGCCATCAAGTACGCCACCCATAGGGGGTTAAGCCTCATGGGAACAGGAGGCAAATGTGTGCTTCCGGGCTTGGTGGAAGGGAGGTAGTCTTCATGCTCTTATCAAGCACGCCACCCATAAGGGGTTAAGCCTCATGGGTTGGGAGGCTTATTAGTGCTCCTGGGCTTGATCAAGGAGGACGGCCAGCCTCTAAGGTGGATTGGGGGATGGAAGGATGGCCCACCTTTCATGTTCTCGCAGTACAAGGGCAACCAACCTTGAGACTGCGATTTGCAAGCATTTCAACAAATTCCTAATAAGATTATTATGGGAATCCATATTGGAATGGCTATTGCATTAATTAGAATTTGGATGTGACTAATGTGCATGGATATTATAATGTTTACTAATTACTAATAATATATATATTATCATGGCTTATGAGCTAATGTCAATTTCTAGTGACTATTACTGTGTGCAGGACCTAAACCAGTATTTATATCTTAAAAAGGGCATTTCAATTGGTAAATTCATAACCTTAAATGTATTACATTTTTTATTTTGGTTGAAATTGTGGCTTTAGGACAAACCCAATTAGGGGAAATAACATTTACTCATCTATTTGTTTTCCTACACATAATCTATAAACTCATCTTTCTCAAGATTAGTTTGTCAACTAGATTACTTGGGATTCAGATCATTTTTCTACAACAAAACAAACTGGTTTCTAGGGCTTCACGAGTGTCAAACAATATTGATATCTTTAGGATGGTTGAGATATCTTTAGAATGGTCAGGACATTTGACGAGAACAGCTAAATCAAATTAGGTGTAAGTAGGCTGTTGGAGCTTCAACATTAGTAACTATACTATATTCATTTATGAGATTGTCTCATGCTCTTTGTAAAAAGTGCATCTTGTTATGGTGATAGTAAGTGCACCTCTATTTATTCATTGCTTTGTTAGAAATCATGATTAGGAGAAGAAAGATATCTTTGGGAGGGCATATGGCTATAGTTTCTTTCTCTCCCTTAAACCTCCAAGTGTAAATTTCGTTGTACGCAATAGAATTAAGAATGTGTGAGTTGTGCCAGTACCCATGCACATTTCTTTGAAAAGGTGTTATAATGGTGATAATATAGAATGCTTTTGAGCACTATAGAAACTAAATCTTTGTTGTAAGCAATGACGATGGTGGTGTGTTTGGTCCCCATGAGAAACATGGTGCCTTGCCATTCTCCAATCTACCAATTTACAACATTGAACCATTGCATGGGATTAAGTAGGCATGAACAGATCCCTTTGTGTTGGCAATACATCAGATTGGGAGGATGAAGGCCCTTGTACTGTATTTTAAAAGTGAATAGAGGCATAACTCAATGCATGCTTGAACTAAGTGATTGCAAGCAATTCAATTCATATTGTACATAACACTATAATTACGCAGGGACAGCATAAATGGAATTCAATAAAAGAGTTTAAAACAGGAAAAACGTGGCAAATTAAAAACACATAAAAAATTGCAAATGTTATTTCATGCCAAGTAGAGTGTGTAGAAAGAAAAACAAGGTCCAAACTTCAATTACAAGACATCAATAAAGATTCAATGTTGCCAATTACTCTCAAATTCTCATTAAGTATCAATACATATTGTCAGAGACACACTAATCATAAGTCATTTACAAAACGCAATTAGAGAATACAAAATTCAAATAGCCTCTTAAGTACGAATGACTAAATATGTGAACTGCAAGTCAATGCCCCTGCATTTGCAATCATTTGGTCCAAACAAGCAAAGACATGATCATGACAAAAAAAAAAGTTTGAGGGTTTATAGGGGCAAAAAACCATGGCCTCTTTAAAAAAACCATCAATGTTTTCAATTAAATGTGTTTTACACCTTTTTTCTTGGTTTGAACCAGTTTAACCTAGTTTTGACCAGTTTATTGAAAACCAAGCAACCCGAATGAGAACACAACAAAAATGGAGGGTACATTTTAACTGCGGGTAACCATATGTAATTCACATTTTTTGTTGCTATGATATGATCACACCAAGCGAGTAGCATAAAACAATCTAATCCATTTACCTTGTTCATACAGAAAAGGTTGGTGATCTAGCATCACTCTGTTCTGTAGCCCCATAGTTGATTGTACTTCATAGAAGCTAACCTCATTAGCTCTGCCTGCTTTGTGTTACTTTGTAGCTTGACATTTTAGTTTGTTGTGTGAAATTGATTCTATGGGTTCAAACTTTGAAAAGAATCCATATAGTAATGCACTGTGCAGTGTACATTGTAATCAACAATCTCAAAATTGATGAGGAAAATCCATATTTCAATCCATGGTGTAGACTATCATTTACTCTTAATCTTACTCTCTATGAAATTAGGATTTGTTTTAAATGTAAAAACTATCAGTTATTTATTTTTTGAATTTTTCTGCATCTTTTGGGTTCCCAACAGTTTCTTTTCTTTTTCCCAAAAATATCCTAAGAAATTGAAAATATCTTCATCTTTTGGTTAGCTGAGATATTCCTGATAAAGACATTTGCCTCTATGGATGCACCAATATTTGGTCTTGGACCAAGTTCACTTTGGGTATGTCCTGTGTAAAGCATAGGACCGTGAGTCAGACCTGTTATGCCTTCCCCAGAAAAACAATTTTTTTATTAAAAAATTATAAATGACAAATGAAACAACCTAAACTAACTACTTATCTACTACACTATTTTTTTATATTATGGCTATAATTTTATATTTTTTATGTTTTGTACAGCTACACCCAGTCCTACTAAACCTAGGTGCAAAAATAAGCAAATCGCAATACCCAAAGACAGAAACTGTACCTGAACCCAAACTGGCAACTTAGCTAGAGATAAAAGAAATAAATCCAATAACAAATATAATGTGAAACCCACTGTCTGAGATAAAACGAATTGAAACCAATAGCTATTATAATATGAACTCACTGTCCAACATAGAATGAATGAATCCAAATACAAATATAATGTGAAACCTATTAATAAAGATAAAAGAAAAGAATTGAAGCTAATATTAGATCCAGCGCAAGACCATTTATCGGAGACAAAAAGAATTGAGCAGTTTGAAACCAATTATTGGAGATGAAAAAATTCAAGCCATATCGGATATTATGTGAAACCCATTATCAGAGATAAAATAATAAAAGCGTTGAAGCCACTAACAAACATAATGCAAACCTATTACCTGAGATAAAAGAATTGAGGTCAATCAGGACTACCATCCCAAGTCCAATGTCAAAGATAGAATAATTGAATCCAATAACAAATATAATACTCACTAAAATAAAATAACTGAATCTGATAACAAATATGGTGCAAAACCCATTGTCAGAGTTAAAAGAATTGAGGTCAATCAGAATTATGATCTCACGCCAATGTCAAAGGTAGAATAATTGAATCCAAAACAATAAAATCTGATAACAAATTTGATGCGAAACCCATTTTCAGAGTTAGAAACTTAAAACAATTAAAGGCAATAAAAAATATCATGTAAAACCCACCGTCTAAGAAGCTGAAAATAAACACAATACAAATTCTGAGAAAACAGAATTGAAGACAGGTATAATGTGAAACCCATAACAAAATGCAAAAGCATCAAAGTATTAAAGAAAACAACAAATATATTGAAAATCCCGTCTGAAATCAAATGGATAATGATAAACCCGCAATCAGATATAAGAGAACATCAATAATGCATAGTCCGTTGTGGGAGATTGAAGAAATGAAGCCAGTTAAGGTTAATTTAATTTGACCTGTGTAACTCTTCGAAGGCGCTTTTTGGAATTGGCCCTGCGGGTGCAGGTGTATTTTAATTTCTTCCACAAAAGCCCGCCTGACTCTTTCTTTACTGCGGCTTGCAGAAAAGCTGCAATGAACATTTTTCCTGTGAGATTTTTTTATCCAGAGCAATGTAACAAGAAACACCTCGTTTCTTTGCAAGTTTTAAGTAGGGTTTTGATAGAATAGAGTGCGTCTGGGTACAGTGCTTGTATGATGTGAGGAAATGGCAGAGAAGTAGAAAATGTCTATTGGTATATTTTAACATTTTCTGTGGGGAATGATGCGCATACATTTAATCAAGGACTTCTTATTTCCTATTAGATAATGGGAGGGAGGGGAAATATGGTTTCAATTATTTCATTGAAAGAAATGGTTAGTTTTTACTTTGTAGGTATTTTAATATTTCAAAAATGTTAAGAAATATCAGTTTCCAGTTTTTTTTTTTTTAATATTATTTATTTTATTTATTTAAGAATTGTTTTTATAAAAATATAATTGAGATGGTATAAATTGAATTTTGTAGTCTCAAAAGATAATCTAAACATCATAAAGAGTTGTATAAACAAGATAAATATGAAAAGATAATAGCATCCATTTATAAGAGATTAAAAGAAGGAATTAACAAGGAAGTTCAAGTTCAAGTTCTTATTCTTGGACTTTAAGTGTGTAATTTTTACAAATATCATAAAGTTGAGATAAACAATGTCCTTCTACAAGTATCGTTTTTACTAAGAAAGTTGAAAAACTTTTCGATAAATCATATATATAGGAAGATAAATAAAGAAGCAAATATATTAGCAAATTAGGCAATAAAAACAAATGAAGAATACATGATAGATACAAATTTTGATTGATGTCCAAGTCTAAAAGAATGACTAAAATTTGAAATGATGGGTAAAAAGTTCAAAAAAATAAGAGAATCCTGCAATAATAAGCAAAAGCAACTCCAAAAAAAATTATCTTCTCATTAAAGTGGTAAGATCTCACTCATGTCAAAGCAAGATTTTTTTCAAGAGATACAATACAATCAAAGGAATAGAGAAGGAGTATTAATGATGATAAATGGCTCTCCTCAATATATTTGTAACCCCCCTCATGATCAACACAACTCTTCCTATTTGCGAATATGATGGATATGTTTGTGTGTTCTATAAGCAAACAAAGACAAATGACCATCATAGGACCAATCTCGTAGAAAAGACTAAAGTGTATTTTTTAAACCAACAATATTCTACTTCGTGCAATATAGTGGATTATGGGGGGGTGAGTTCATATACACTATGTACATGAAAATTAGAGCATACAAGAACAAGTGAGAACTGTATTAATTTATATATACTCACAATCTAACGCAACACTCAAATTAAGCAAAAGAGTTAGTAAACATTGATGAAAACCTAGCATAATCTAAATAACACCAACCCTTAGTGTACCAAGTCTATGGCATGGTTGTGCTTAAGGTGGTGATATGTGAGTGTCTTTCCTATGTTATCTTTAAAATGGCTTGGGTTGAGACCAATTTATAGATTTTTAGTTCAAAGATTGTATGGATAAGATTAAAAGTAGAGATCAAGGGTTCAAATTGGTTGAGATTCTTAGAGGGATGAGAGGGGGACAAGTGTGGTCGCATGGGTGGTGGATGGAGAAGAACCCAAGAGAATCTCCCCAGGGAAGGTGGAGGGGTGAGATGGAAAAGAGGTACTTTGAAGTACCTTAGGGGATGGACAAGTCATTTGTCCCATGTAACATGGTACCAAGACCCATGTCACGTGTACAAAGGCCCCATTGCACCAAGACCCATGTCACATGTGTAAAGGCCATACCTATGTACACATGTGGGGAATATGCAATATTTGAGAGAATTTAACCAAGATTAATGTGTGCAAGTGAGGAGTTAGTGGGTTAATTAATTTTGGCTCACTATTGAAAAGTAGATAGAAAAGACAATTAAATAAATAGGTATATTTATTCAATTTTTAGAAAGGGGATAGGAGACTTAGGTAAATAAATATTTAGATTTATTTACCCAAGGTGGACATTAGAAGAAGGATGATTTGGTTATTTAAGACTAGAAATGAGATTAAATAGTGATGAAAAGTGATTTTAGTAATTAAAAAATAAAATATTATTATATTATTAAGGGGATGAAAATTAGATAATTAGTTGGGTAAATAAGGATTTACTCAATCAATAGAGGGAATGGTTGGTTAATTAGGTAATTGATGTTGTGTTAATTTTAAGTGTCTACATTGTTGGTATATAGATTTGTCACTGCAAATTTCAATGCGACTTGTTCAATGGGAAATGCCAAATGTTCCAATAGTTGGATAAGTTGTTACTAGACTAACAACTTTTTATACATTTGAGAAGGGTAGCTCCCTCATATGATGTGGGTTTTTAAGGTTTTTGTGTACATTTGGCCTAAAAGTATAAAAAGGAAAAAGGTAAAGCTAAAAAAAGTGATTTACTAAAACCCTAGTAGTCAACATATGAATACCAACTTGGGTTTCATAAACCTATTACAAATTATGAGAGGTTTTCATCATAAAATTAAAAAATTGTGTTCCTAAACTTATGTGATGAATTGTATGATAAAGTGTTTTTAATATGTAACAATGATGAAAGAAGTGCAATAAATCTCAATACACAAAGAGATAGGGTGAATCAACACTTTCAAATCGAGGTGCCAAGAAATGGTTATGTTTCTTTACATCAATTGCACAATTTATAGTAATGCTCCAATGGATAACCTATGAATTACACAATGGTGTAGAGGGATTAGCAATTTAACGTATGAGAAATCAATAATGATGACACTGAATGACATTAAAAATATATGATTCAAATGCTTTCTCTACTATCTTTATGAAATTATACAACTCGATATATACAAAGTATGTGCCCAAAAGTCTCCAAGAATTTTCTCAAAAATTCCCCCCATGAGAGTCCTCCTTACAATAGCAAATAGCCTTGTACATATAGTCTTCCTTCCCATAACTACCTCGTAACTACTTTACAACTTCTTTTTGGAATATAATGGTTTTAAAATAATAAACCTTATTTGGTTATGTTTTGCATTTTTTTTTGGAAATAAGGTTCATTTTTTAACTTTAAATTACAATACGTGCTATGAGATACTTTTTCCCAAAAGGTAAATTGAAACCTAAAACTTCAAAGAAAAACCCGGTTATTGGTCTTGATGTAGTGGGTATTGTGTCTTCTCCCAATCCATGAATCATTTGTTCACTAACAACTCAAGGCCTTCAAGGACATGCACTCTAATTACATTTGTTGAACATCTTTCTCTTCCATGGACCTATAATAATATGCCATGTCATTTCCAAATTTAAGAGAGGTCCATTGTATTTTTAGGGACTCTGATAATAAGCCATGTGAAGTTATATAAAGGACATCCTTTGATAGGTATGAACAAAAACTTTCCATTTCTTGCTACATTCAAAATATGTAGGAGGATTGAATGTATGATTTATTTCCTTATCGAATCTAAAATGATAAGTTGTCTTTCCTTGGTTATCCTTTCTCGTAATTTAACCTCCCTTGCATTAATTATTAATTTATGCTTATCATAATTTTATCTTTGGTGATGGGGATCCAACCTTATCAACTTCACTAAAGTTCTTTGTGTTCCATATACTTGCATTTGGTCATCATTGGAAGTTGATACCAAAATACTTACATTCCACTAAGAAAAATCAACGCTCTACACCCTTTTATCACCATGTACATTCTTCTCAAATATAACAATACCTCCTTTAACATCCCATTTTATAATTGTAGTCCATTTTTCATAAACTTGACATTAATTTAATGTTTCATTTAAATAATATTGTTTTGGTCTTAAATCTTTAAAAAAAGAGGAATGTTGATCTTTTATTTAAAAGTCTTGTTAAAGATTTATTTTTCAAAAGACATTATTCCTCAAAATCTCATGTTTCCCATACCAAAAAAGCAAAAAGGGAGAAGTTTCCACGTTAAAAATAGAGGGAAAAGCTTGTAATTGCATGAAAAGCTCATGTTGGAAGGTAACTTAGAAGGGAAAACCTAACATGTTTGAGTGCCAACAATTAGTGGAAAAGAAGAAGACATCACATGGAAGAGGTTTAGGGTTTTCTTTTTTGGTTGGAACTAAATTTTGAGGGAGCTTGCATAAGGATTTGAAGATTTTTAAGATGATCTCACCATTAAGACAAGGGATTGAAGGAGTTGTAGTTGATCATGAGTCTTTTCAATCATGCCCAACCATGGAAGGTTGAAGATATGGGACTCATTTTGATAGGTGCACTAAATAAACCCTTATTATTGCATGTTATCGATCGACACTAAGTGCCATTAATATATTCATATATTCTTGTAATCGATAGTGTTGTCAAATAAAGAACAAAGGCACCCTTAAATCTGAATAGGGATCAGTGTTAGTTCATCATTCGACACCACTAGTTATCAGATAAATCCACGATTGTGTATATATATATACACATCATTGTTGCGAGTTGAGAGATTTTAAAAGTTTTTATGGAATTAATAGCATCCCTCAACCTACTATGTCTTTAGCATAAGCCACAACATAGGTAATATATCGCTTGCAACTTTCACCTTAATACCCCTTTTAAAATTAGAACATCATCATTTGTTTTGTATTATCATAAAATGTGGAATGATAGTAATCATCCAACAACGGGCCAAAGCTTGGAATGATGGTAGTCATTCGATAGTCTGCTAAGAGAGTATGACATTCTTTTAACAACAAGTAAACATACTTGAACGATGGCATTGTTTGACCATTTTCTAAGGCAAAATGATAGAATCGTTCATCAACAAGTATGGACATATGGATGATGGTATCGTTCATCAAGGGGTTGAAATAGTCGCTCATTCATGCATTCACTAAGAACAATGGGGATTGTTCTTCAACATACATTTAACTGAATGAAGATAAATGTTCATCTGGTTGTCATTTCAAAAGAGAAATGTTCACCATTTACAATGATCATGGATATATTTGATACTCCATTTACAGGAATAGAGGGACACCTATGTGTGGGTTCTTTAACCCAAACATATGACATGGCTCGACATTGTTTAAGAGGCGACATTCCCCATATGGGGATTTCTATACATACCCAGATTCTTACAAGGGGTAAGAGTCACAAACAAAAAAGGAATTTTGATGGTAATGACCTATAAAAGAGGGATAACATGCAACTAAGACCCAACTTCTAGCAAGGTTAAGTTTGGATAGATTCAAAAATATGCATGGCAACAATAAACATAGTTGATAACTCGTGGTTTTACCCACCACACACAACAAATCAAAGAAAGTATTTGGTTTGACTTACACAGATAATGGGTTCTATTTCAAGGGTTGCTAATGAAAAAAAGAAAACACAATGAATGCACAGATAAAATAATGATAGAGTTCAAGAAATTCATTGTCTATCAAAGGGAGTCAAATTAAGAGCATGAAAATCCATCATTTTGCAGAGAAGAAAACAACATGTAATACCAACATAAAAGCACATAGTTACCTCCTTCTTGCTAAAAGTATGCGATGATTTTTGCTCAATTTGGGTATGGAAACAACCTCCTTTCCTTGGTTTGCTCCTTCCTTCATGGCTTGTCTCCCCAAAATCTCCTCTACTTTTTGCCAAGATCTCCCTTATCTTCTTCCAGATCGCCCCTTGACCAAGGATTCTATATTTTCTAAACATGGAGGTGGTGGTCTTAACTCTCGCACATCTTCCTCATACATAGTCACTCACTCCTCTGTGCTTACTTAGCATAAATCTTCTTTCTAATATGGGCGCCAGTTAGATTTCTCTTATTAAAGAGTGTTATCATTATTTTCCAATTTCAAAATAAAGGAGTCATTTCATCATTTTGAATAATAAATAATTTACCACGATAATGTATATATATTCATCATTTCTTTCCTTTTTACCTCTTACAAGGGTATTTATTTCCAATTTCAATTCAATTGTTCTACTGAAGAACAATTAATATACATGTAACAATTATATTTCCAACATCATTATTATTATGAATGTAGCATCGAATGGTCAAGGTAAATCAAACGCTTCAAACAATCCATTTCCATTAGCTTACCCAATTAATCATTTATACATTTCACATAAGCAAAATGATATCTACTAAATTGCAAGTTCAATGTAGATGCTATGATTTTTTCAATGGTGTGTACACATTCCAGATTCTAGTCTTGCTTACCATTCATCATTTGAAGCTAAGTACCTCTACCTCAACCATGTTCTTGGTCTTCAACTTGTTCCTGCATTCACACACTTATACTTGCAGAGTTTCAACAATAACCATTAACCAATGCTCGAAAGGAAAAGATTCTATTTCACATCATAAATTCATCTTTTGAGTATTCAATCATATGAATATAGATATATTTCAATTGACAATGAAATCTTAAATTTATCATAAGTCAAATTGATAAATTTTATTTTTCATAAATATTTAAATAACTTAACATTTATTAAATGCAAGAAATTTTTTGAGATGTGACATCTAGAAGCTTAATTTGTCAAGGCATGCTGTGATTACCCTTCCTACTAAAGTTGCTTACCACCGAGATCTTCAACTACTGGTTTCTATAGAGGTGGAGATTGCTCCTACTAAGGTGGATCCCTCTCCTATTGAGGTGGAGATGGAAGTTGTATTGTTGGTGGGAATTTATTTTCTCTTCTATAGGTTCTTATTGAGGTGGAGCTTTTGTGGGCCGAAGAGATGTGATTTTGGGGGTAAGGGATCCCATATCATCCTCTCCTATAGAGGGGAGCCATCTCCTTTAGAGGTGGACGTTGGGTTGGCTAATTGGGTGATATGGTGTTGCAAGAAAGCTAATGCTTTGTAGTGTTTTTTTGTGCTCTCCAAAACCCCTATTGAGGTGGGGACTTCAAATTTACTAGATCTTTTGAGAATCAACGATTTTTTGGTGTTCTACACCATGAAGTTCACTATTTTCTTTGGCTCATCACTGGTTGTGGTGAACGGTTAGTTTGTGGATGCCTAGCTAATTCAAACTATGTTTAAGCTTAGTTAAGGGTTTAAGGTCCCTACTAAAACCTGGTTGTAAAAGGGTTTAAGGTCCCTTCAAAACTTGTTTCGTGCAACCTGATTAGTCCTATTTTTCTATTGATGGTTGTCGATTGTTAGGTTGCTAATGGTCTATGTTTTTATTTATTTAGCATTGATCTTTGTTATGACAGGGTTTTAGGTCCCTTCAAAACCTATTTCTAATGGGTTTTGAGTCCCATCAAAACTTATTTTTACCTTAATCAAAAAATATAAAATTCTTTAAAAACTCACTGTATCATAAATTAAAGGTTGGTGAGAATAATCACATCTAAAACCTAATCAAGACGTAGCCTTATACATCATTTAAAGAAAATATTTAATCTTTTAAAGAGAAGAATAAAACTTTTTAGTAACAACTACAAAAAATATTATATTATACTAGCATAGAAAATATGGTGAGTGTGAAAGGAGCGAAAGGTGCGATTTCGATCAATGGCAGATCTTGGGCAGAAGTGGTGGATACCATTTCCACAGGAATTCAGTATGGTAAAACTTAGTGCCTGGAGCAAGGAAGAGATCATGACCCCAAATGGGTGTTCGAGCAAGGGCGATGGGTGGACAAGCTAGGAGGTTCAAGGCAAATTCATGGTGGTGTTAGAAGCAACCAGTCCAGTAGGGCGTCACTAGAGAAAGTGAGAAAAAAATATAGAAACTGGCATAAGCATGCTTCCGCTCACGACCCTATCCCCAGAGCTAGGGAGATACCTTCCCCCGTGTGCCATGATGGTGTGGCGACTAACAAGCGATTCAGCCATAGTTTCAAGGCAGGAAACGAGAGTTTTGGACAGCGTGACACATAGGCTAGGAATGGGCGGTCCCGGGAAAATGGGGTGTCGCCTGGCACAAGAAATGCTAACAACCTTTGTGATTCCGTTGAAATAAAAATAATGGATCTGGGGGAAGGGTGGGACAGTCTGCTAGTGGTGGATATCTCCAACAAAGTGGACAAGGACATAGATGCTCTGAAGTAAACAACTATTATAGTGCACATTTTTGGAAAATCTAGATCCCGGGAACATATTAGGGAATGGATTGTTAAGCTTTGGGGAATTTCAGCAAAAATCATGTTCTTACCAAAGCAATTCTTCATTGTGATATTGAACTCGGAAGTAGAAAGGGACGAAATTATGAACCAAGCCCCATGGAAATTCGAAGATGGCCTAGTTTATGTGTAGAAGTGGTGTCTGAGCTTCGATCCAAGGTTACAAACCCCTATGAAGACGCAGTATGGGTAAGATTATACTATCTACCCTTTGAGTTTTGGTCAGGCACTAGCCTATACAAAATTGGGGATAGTATGGGCTTAGTTGTTGATCTTGACATGGGGAATGGCGATATGATCCACATCGCACGCATCAAGCTTTTGGTAATCAAACCAATTCCTAGGTGTATTTGCATTTCCTCCTCGGCAGGGGTATGGGATCAACAGGGAGAAATTGAGGGGCAAAATTTCTTTTGTAGTAGTTGTGGCAGTCAAAGACATGACTCGGTTCGATGTCAGGTACCCTTCCAGAAGGATGGGAAGGAACATAACTACCCAACGATGTTGCCCAACCTCAATCCAATGGAGGTTTGCGTGCCCAATAAGGATGTGGCTGGAAAGGGAGTCGGTTTGGGCAATTTTGATGCAAAGGTTGGTGCTGTCAAGGACCAGGATGCAGGGTTGGATGTAGATGCATCCACGGATATGCCTGCTGGTCTAAGGGGGTTGGAAGTGAATACCCTACAAATCATTCCTTTCCATCCTCCTGAGCCTCCATAGGCTCGAAGTGAAGAAGATCGATTAGTGAGGAACATCCCGGCAGAGGTGCAAGAAGCTTGGTTAGAAGGTGAGTTAGAAGGCGGGGATAGTGAGGGGGGAGAGGAAGATCTGGGGATAGTAGAAACCAGAAGCATAGCCCAATCGGTGAAATTTTTTTTGGTTAGCAAGGCTGGGATCAAGAAAAGCAAGGGCAGACCCACAAATGAGCAGAAAAGGGAGGAGGTGGTTGCGCAGCAAGGGCTACCTAAGATTAGAGAATACTTGCTCCGTTCAAGGGGAGGCACATGCTCCCTGGGAAAACAATGAGGCTTGTGACTTGGAACATTAGGGGCTTAAATGCCCCTAACAAGCGGCGCTTGTTTAAGCATCAATTAGATAATCTACAAACTGATAAGGTGATCGTGCAAGAAACCAAATTGACTTCTAGTGAGGGGTACACCCTTGCCAAGCATAGCAGAAAGTAGCACTCATGGTTTGTTGATTCGCTTGAAAGTGTTGGGGGTCTTGGGTTCTTCTGGAACCAGTATGTGTTTGCCATTGAAGGGGAGTGTGGTTGTAGGAATTGGGCCTATTGCAAGGTGCATTGTCTTGGTATGGACCTGTCTTTTGGGCTCTTCAATGTTTATGGTCCTATCAAAACGAACGATAAGAGCAAAGTCTAGGAAAGCTTGTCTGGCTTTATGTCTGATTTGCAAGGTAAAAAAATCATTCTTGGTAGATATTTCAACGCCATTCTTAAAATTAATGAGAAAAGCGGGGGCTTACAACAAGAGAATGTGATTATAAGGGACTTTCGCACCTTTTTGGAAAAAAAATGTTTTATGGGATGTGGCGCCCTTGAACGGGAAGTTTACTTGGACAAACAGAAGGCAAGGCTTTACAAGCATCATAGAAAGACTGGACAGATTCCTCTTGTCTGCAAATTGGCTGGAGCTTTCAAGCAGTTTGTCTTCTAAAATCCTTCTGAATTCCTTGTCGGACCACTTCCCTGTTAGCTTGGAAATCACCAACCTGATCAAGCCCAGGAAATCATACTTCAAAGTCGAGAGAATGTGGTTCATATGCCCAAAACTGTTGGGTTTGCTGGAAAATTGGTGGCGGGTTTCTCCTAAGGAAATAGGAACGAAGAGTTATGCTTTCCATAAGAGATTGTCTTATATCAAATTTAAACTGAAGGAGTGGAACAAGAAGAATTTCAAAGACATTTTCGTGGAGGAAAAACTGATTGAGGAGGAATTAGTAGTCCTAAATGAGAAAATCATAGTGTTTAGGATGGGCCAGGAGGATTATGACAAGGAGAAGTCCTTGAAGTGCAGGTAGGTTGAAGTGGCGGGCAAAATTGAGGATTTTTGGAAGGAAAGAGCAAGGGAGGCCTGGTTGGAAGCTGGAGACGGTAATACAAAAAAAATTCACAACTCGGTTAAAGCCAAACATGCTTTTAATAGAATCAACAAAATTCAGGATGCTCATGGTGTCTAACTCAGTACTCAAGCGTACATTAAGGGGGAAGCGGTGAGATTCTTCTCTGCTTTGTTGGCTCTGAATGATGGTGTTGATGGGCACTCCCCTAGGGCAACGGTCTGTGTGAAGAAGCTTGTTTCTAGGGCGGATAATGAGTGTTTAATGGCCCCCTTCTCTCTGGAGGAGGTTAGGAAAGCAACTTTTGGACTGCACTCAGATAAGGCGCCTAGCCCAGACAGCTTCACTGCTTTCTTTTTCCAGCAGTGTTGGAGCTTCATTGGACATGATGTTTGGGAGTTGGTTGAGGAATTTAGAATAAAAAATAAATTCATAAAAGACCTAAATAATACGGTGATTGCTCTCATTGCCAAGAAGGTTGACTGGGCAACCTTTTCCGACTTCTGCCATATCTCTCTTTGCAACACTGCCTACAAAATCTTGTTGAAGGCTATGGCTAACAAACTGAAGCTTATTTTGCCTAAGATCATCTCCCCCGAGTAGAAAAGGTTTACTCATAGTAGGGATATCACAGATAGCATTTTACTAGCCAATGAAATCATCCATTCAATCAAGGCTACAAATCTTAAAGGTATGTTAGTGAAAATTGACATTAAAAAAGCATATGACACTGTAATTTGGCAGTTTTTGTGTTGCGTTATGAGTAAGATGGGATTTTGTGATGAGTGGGTTGAAAGAGTGTTCACCTGCATCTCTTCGGTGCAGTTCTCCATCTCTGTGAAAGGGAATATGTGCGACTTTTTTCAGTCTTCTAGAGGATTGCGTCAAGGGGACCCCTTGTCGCCCTTCTTATCATGGCTAAAGCGCTTGGTGGTCTCATCAGAGACATAACTAGGCTCAACTTATGGAAAGGTATTCGTGTGTGCAGAGATCTTGACCCCTTCACTCATTGTCAGTTTGCTAATGATAGTGCCTTATGGGGGGAGGCCACCATGAATGAAGTTGATGCGATTAAAGAAACCCTGGATACTTATGGGCATTGCTCGGGGCAGCTCATTAATAAAGAAAAGACCAAAATTTACTTCTTCAATACGAAGAAGGCATGCCAGAGGAGGATTATCAACTATTTCAGATTTTTTGTGGATTCCTTGCCTTCTAAGTATCTGTGCGCTCCCTTATTCCTCAGCGCTATGCACTCGTCATTATGGGTTGACTGCATAGAGACATGCAGGAATAGAGCCTCTTCGTGGGTGGGTAGATGGCTCAGCTTGATCGGACGTATCACTATGCTGAAGGTTGTTTTGTGCGCGTTACCTTTATATGGTATGTCCTGCATGAAGCTCACATCAAAGGCTTGCACTTCTTTGGAAAGCATTCTCAAAAAAATCATTTGGGAAGGATCGAATGAGGTTAGTAGGGTACCTCTCATTAAATGGGACCGGGTTTGTAGGAGTGTCGATCAAGGGGGGGTGGGCATTAGAGATATCTGAATGGTGAATTTGGCTTTTGGTGCCAAATTGGTGTGGAAGATGTTCTATTCCCTGAATCAACCTTGGTGCAGATTAATGCAACTGAAATATCTGGATTCCCTTGACCACAAACGTGTGATCTCCATTGCTAATTCCCCTTTTGGCTCAACAACTTGGAATTCCATGTGTGAAAGCCATAGTATTATCAACAATCATGTAACGTGGAGTATTAATAATGGCAAGGTTGCTGACTTTTGGGCTGATTTGTGGGAGGGTCACCCTCCGCTATGTGAGGTTGAGGAATTGAGCGATATTAGAAGGCTCCTTTCTGCTCGTCTTGGCCATAGAGTGTTCGATTATTGCAAAAGGGTGGAGGTCGATGGATTGGTGCGTTGGGTTTGGATCGATATAGAAAACTTAGATGTCAATGATGTGCATAAAAGCTTATTCAAAAACCTCTTGGAAGAGCGCAAAGTTACAATCAATGACCAAGAGGATACACTAGTTTGGTGTGGTGCAAAGATGGGAAAATACTCTGTCAAGCTTGGCTATCTGATCCAAAGGGCAGAAATAAGTAAGGTGGGGTGGCGCAAGGACTTATGCTAGGGAAATAATGTGCTACCCAAAGTTGGGGCCTTCCTTTGGGTGGCGATGCATGAAAGAGCTCTAACAGGTGATAGGCTCAAGAAGATTGGAATCGAGGGACCTTCATGGTGCGTCATGTGTAAAAACGCGGAGGAGACTATGGATCACCTTCTCTATAGTTGTCCTATGGCGTCTGACAGTTGGGATTGGCTTTGCGATAGGATTGGCTGGTATGGGGCTAGGAACGAAAGGATGAAAGACTTCTTGGTGAGTTCGCCATCTCTGCACAGGAAAAGTTTATGGGGCATAATTTGGGATTGTGTGTCATCATTGGTGGCGTGGCACCTTTGGAAGGAATGCAACAAGCGTATATTTATTGGAACAAATTCAAGCTTCAACCAAATCTTGGCCAATATTGAAACTGCACTGATAGAAACTACCAACATTAAAGCAAGAGGCAGGCAAAAGGCAGTTTTTAGTAGGTGGGATGAGTTGATGAGTAAGCAATGGGGAGGCCTAAAGGCCCCCATGGGATTCGGTTTGAAGGATGCGACATGTTAGAATATGTGCAGGAAGCATGCTATATGGAGGACTCCCCCAAGAGGGAGATTGAAACTGAACTTCGATGGCGCTGCCAGGGGCAATCCTGGTCAAGCTGGCATTGGGTACTTGCTAAGGGACAATAAAGGGTAGGTGGTTTGGGCGATTGCTGAAGTTTTTGGTTCAACTACAAACAATGAAGCTGAGTTTTCAGCTCTAATCAGAGGTTTGGAGGAGTGTGTTAAAAGAGGCCAACTCTTCATAGACATTGAAGGTGATTCGATGATTTGTATCAATGGGATACGAAATAAGAAATGTGCGAACTGGAAATTAGAAAATTTGATGTCTCAAGCGTGGATGCGGTTGGAGAAGATGGATTTCACCATTAAGCATGTTTACAGAGAGGCAAATGGGGCTACCAACTAGTTTGCTAACTCTGGCGCAGACGACAAGGGTTTGTTGCTTGAGCCTCCCGGGTTCGAACAGTATATGGACTTTGCTAGTGTGATCAGTAAGGACTCAGTGGTTGTTGTTGCTGGTGTGGAGGGCTAAGCTATTTGGTTTTATTATTTCAATATGTTTCTTCTTTTCCATGACATTTGGGCTATACGCCCGGGGTGGAATGTTTGTAATTTTTTATTCAATCAATAAAAAATAGGAGCCACCCCCTCTGGTGGAGCTTACCTAAAAAAAAAATATAGTAGAAAGTAAGTCACAATCACTTGATTTTTACATAGTCAGATAATCTTGTCCATCAAGAATGAGCTCCTATCCAAAAAAGATGTCATAAAAATTATCCTTATTAGTTTGTACTTCTTCAAACAATTGACTAACAATAATCCATTGCCAACTAATATTACTGTGAATAAAAAAGCCTTGATCGGAGTCTAAGGTTTAATATTTTATTATATATAGTCAACCTTGATGTGATGCAATAAAAAGGGGGAACTTAGATATATGAAATAGGTATACACCATATTATAATAAATTGTGCATATTTATGAATACATCCATAACCGTATATTCATATACTTTTATGGCTTACACATGTCTTATAATTTATTCATCATGTTTCATCCATATATATCAAGTACATATATCTTCCACACTTCCTTATTTTCACACATATGTTTAATCCATATGATTCCACACTTTGTATCCCACTTTTCCCTTATACAACCTCTTAATGCCTTTTCATGTCTTTCCATCATATCCTTTCATAATAACACTTAATTATTCTATTCACATGAATTTACCTTTTATTTTATAATATTTTTTACTTTTATAGCTTATTTAAGCACATTAGATGTGCTTTAAGGTTACTTAAATGGTATATAATAGATATATGGGTCTATAAATGATCCAAATGACATTTGTGGTACCTCACAACCCTTTATATCCCACCAACATTATCCCCAAGCCTAAAACGTTATCTTGTAATCAAGACAACTTGGTGAAACCTCTTGTATCCTTCATGATTTTAGTTCTTTTTATGGTCTACTTCTTCCTCAACAACACCCCCTTAACACATTTAGCAGCAACCACCTTGGCTCACTCTTTCTCTACTTGACATTTAAACTTTTCTTGACTATTATCATTTTTTTTACATATGAATATGTATGCTTGTACAACCTCTTAAACATATATGTTATTTTTTTCCAATTGATCCATCAATCCATCCACAATTCATTTGCATATATTCTATCATAGATTCCTTTTTCTACTTTTTATTCCAACAATTTTTTTTTTATTG
Organism: Sequoiadendron giganteum; assembly: GCA_007115665.2. Taxonomy (NCBI): domain Eukaryota; kingdom Viridiplantae; phylum Streptophyta; class Pinopsida; order Cupressales; family Cupressaceae; genus Sequoiadendron; species Sequoiadendron giganteum. The sequence continues at coordinate 164,077,967 of VCHN02000014.1, forward strand.
ATTGATTAGTCCACAAATACTACAAGGATTAATATTTCAACACATCCCTTTTCTATGCTCTTTCATATGATAATGAGAACATTGCATTTCTTGAATAGAGTTAGAACTTGTTGTACTTGTAACATCATATTCTTTTCAATTTCTAGGAACATCATTATTTAGTCTCACAAATGGTATAATGGGATCTTTAAAAACTCTTTTTGCATATTCCACTCTTCCCGCCATCTTAAAACCAACATCCTTTGTCATTATCATCACAACTATCAAGACTTGTAGATTCAAAAATATTGTTATTGCTTTAATCAAAAGAAATTTATTTATTTCACATTTATCAAATGAATAACTCAAATCATGTATATCAGAAGAAGTATTTTGTAATGTCGTAAAATTGAATCCTTTGCAATTTCACATACATCTTTTCATCCACTTTGGTGTCCACTCCCTTAGCATTTGTGTAGGCTCATTTTAGCCCCGACATAAGCCTTTTTCCCCTCTCAGGATGCTCAACACCCCTTTTTAGCAGCTTCCTTTGCATGTTAGCTTTGCATTAAAACTTGTGCTTCTCCAGTTCTCATCATTTTGTAGTGTGATGTGTCCAGACACTAACACGTCATGTAGATGTCTACGCACCTTGCTAGCGTCCTATGACATTTCAACGTTCAAATGACCATTTTCGAGCATGTTTGCCACTTGTCACTTACTTTTGTCGGTGGTAATGGCTTGGGATGCCTTGTAATCACCCAGGAAGCTTATTTTTGCTTCTCTGCTCTCCTTAACTATTATCTTTTCAATTCATTTGTGCTTCTAGCTTCTCTTTAGCTTTGGATCTAGCCTTATACTCTCCAAATTTTGCTTGCACAACTCCATAAATCTTGCTACAACAACCTCAAGCTCTTAAGCTCTCACAACACCCTTTGTAGGTCTCTTGGCTCTCACAACTCTCTCTCTTGTCCTTGCTCTTCTTGGCTTCCTTAAGCCTTGCAACTCTATCTCCCTTATCTTGTTCTTGTGGGCATCCTAGGATTTCACACATCCCCCATCTATTGCATCTATATTTTGTGATACAAGTTCTCCTTCTCAAGCGGGGATTGCTTTTATCACTCCTTTGTCCATTTCTCTTTATCTATTTGACTATTTGTGGAGGTGGGAACACCAAAATGGGGGTTTGACTGAGGCAAACCCCTATACAACCCCAACATTTTCTGTAGATCTTACGCATGCAAGTATTGAAGACATTCATATACTAGAGGCTTCATTACTTGGGTCATGAGTATTTTCTATCTCTTATTCTCCTACTATATCATTTACTTTACTTCATTTCAATTCTATAATATTTTGTTATTTTTTTGCATTCTAAAAGTTCCTAGCAATCAGAGTAGAAATAGTCATTTAGCTATTTTCTATGATAAACTCACTCTCTGGTATGTATGAGATGCTAGCGCGTTGTGCTGTCGTCTATATCCCACACTATCGTTCTTTGGCCAAGAGCCCGTCAATTTGTCTAGAAAATATTTGTGACCTTCTCTTTTTGATTCTAGACCTTTCGGTTTGTTTGCTAAGGTAGTTTCATGCAATTCGCCCCTTGGGAATCTCTTGAGAATAAAGAGACTCATGAGTAGTGAATCCCCCTTCTCTATAGTATCATATAGCATAGCCTTAGACTTTAGACAATTATTTTCCTTTAGTTTTTATTTTTAATAGATTATTTTCAACTTTTAATTTTGATATTTCATCCTTATGTAAACTATTTTTATGTTCTAATACTTTACTTTTCTTTAAATAAATTTCTTCAATTCTTATTCTAAAATATTATTTTCACACATTACTTTTTTTTCTTCACTCTTTGTCCATTCATTAGAACAAATATATTTTAAAAAATCCAAAGTTTTCACTTCTCCTCAACTTTTTTAACACCATTTTCTTTCTTTGATATGATCTCCCTCCTTACGAAACAATAACCAAGATGACCATAATGGAACCAAATGTTGACATGAAAACCTTGATTGGAGTCTAAGGTTTAATATTTTTTTATATGTAGTCAACCTTGATGTGATGCAATTAAAAAAGGGGGAACTTAGATATAAAATAAGTATAAACCATATTATAATAAATTACACTTTTATATATATACATCCATAACCATATATTCATATACTTTTACGGCTTACACATGTCTTATAATGTATTCATCATGTTTCATTCATATATATCTTACATACATATTCTACACTTATTTTCGCACATATCTTTAATTCATATGATTCCACACTCTTTCTTTCATTTTTTCCCTTCTTTATATATAGCCTCTTAATGCCTTTTTGTAATGTCTTTCCATCATATCCTTTCACAATAACACATAATCATCTTATTCCCATGAATTTATCTTTTCATCTATGATATTTTGTACTTTTATCGTATTTAGGTATATTAAAGGTGTTTTAAGGCTATTTAAGTGGTATATAATAGATATATGAGTGTATAAATGATCCAAATGATATTTGTGTTGTCTCATAACCCTCTATATCCTACCAAGAATTACTTAATTTTCCTAACATACCTTATTTAAAAAAACACATTTTGTAACTGCCAAAAATCAAAATTTTAGATTACTTATGCCAAGAGATAAGAGAAGTTCTACAATGAGAAACATAGCCTCATGTCCTTTTATTTTCTAACATTACATATCAACGTATTTAAAAAACTACTACAATAAAAAATAAAAATATAATTAAAAAATCATTACAACCAAAAATAGTAATATAGATGGTGGGTAGAAGGTTGGACGTCCTTCGAAGTTGGTGGAGGGAGGTGGCAGTTGATGCCATGATGGACAGGTGATGGGGCTTGTAGAGAAGTGTGTGCATTCATGATGGGAAGTTGTGTTAAGGCTTGTCCTTTTGCAAGGCATACTGCTTTAACCTGATGACAACTATGGCTCTCTCTCCAACGCATAGATATGAGTGCATATTTGGGTGAAGGATTTTCTCTCCTTACTAAGGACATCTAGCATGTTGGATGAAGTACTATTCATGGTTGGCGACAACAGTCTTGTGATTTGTATTCTCTATTTATTGAAAGTCAACGTCATTTTTGGTGAACGACTTTCTTTGTAGGTGGGTGTGGTGCAGACGAACGACCTTCTCTCATCTCATACAAGTAGAATTAACACTAGTTTGCTCATGGCGAAGGGCTCAAAATTTGTCATTGAAGTCTCGTTGGCGAGCCTTGCTCATTTTGGGGCCAATACTCCGCTTTCACTAAGGTTGTCAGTGAGGAAAACATCATTCAGGGAGGTCACTAATCAAAGATTAAAGTGAACTCTGTTAAATAATAATTTATTGGTGGTGGCGGCTATGAAGATGGTTCTAGGCTCTGGTCATTTGGAGCACTGGGAGTATGGGAGGAATAATTTGCATGTTTCCTCTCGTTTTCTGGCATCTCTCCTAGACAGTAAATTTTTGAAGGCAAAAGCGAAAAGTTTGTTGGTTAAAATATTCAGAGAAGATTTGGTGGAGGGAGTAGACAAGGTTCTAAGTGCGGTAATTAAAGGTAAGGGTTGCCCAAGGCTGTGTGATCTAGAACGGTTTCAAATGGAGGAGACAATGAAGATCTTCTTATTCGTCTTGGATATGCACAACCCGGGTTTGATGAGGCATAAGATTTTAGTGGCGGTAGCGATTTAGCCATTAATATGGTTTTTTTGGTGTCTTTTCTGGCTGGATAATATGTTGATACGATAGTTGGTTTTTTGGGATGTTGGATTACGAAAGATGATTATGGTGGTTGGATGTATATTTGATCTTTTGAACAACCCTTTTCCCTACATGGAAGACGCTTGTAAATGCATTATAATTAATAAAATATATACTAATATTATGTATAAAAAAAGAAGTAATATAGATGACATAAATAAAATAATATATAAAAAAATAGATCAAAAAAGGTAAATGAAATCAAATAATAAAAAAAGAGTGCAAGGGAATAGAGAAGCTATTTGAAAAGTGAAATTGCAATGGTAAAGAAATACAAAAGGTAATTTTGTTGTTGCTATTCAACTCTTATTTCCTTATTTCCTTTGTAATTGATCTCTTTTTTCCAATTAAAAATTTTATTTATTTATTTTATTTTTACAAAAATTATGTTCAAACAATAAATAAGGAAATAATTGAAATACAAGCAAAAAATCAAATAGATATATAAATTTATGCTATACAATATTAACTCATATGAAAAGCTCTATATTAATAAATAATAAAATATTTATATTAATAAATTTATCTATAAAGAAATGAATTAGTGAACAAACACATTTTATTAATTAGATAAGATGTGTTAAAACTCAATAAATCATAAAATAATTCAAATAAAACATATAGGGTAAAAATACAAATAACATAAATATTTTAATAGTATTATTTCATTTAAGTCCAATAACCATAAAAAAATTAGGGGAATTCAAAAATATCTTATAGATTAACAAGAATAGCTATAGAAACCCATCCTACCCCACCATTAAAATGACTGCAACCTTGCCACATCTGACCCAACCCATGCTATCATATGATAAAACATATAGTAACATAACATCAAATAAGGGTCAAGGCAAATTATGTATGCCTCACCCTTACAATTCCAATTAATACATACTTTATTTTGATTTGAGGCTTTCATTGCCTCTTCTTTAACTTCTTCCTCTTTTAAGTCACATTGAGCAAAGAACAAAGGAATGGCCTCTTTATGACTTGGACAACTTGCAACTTATTGGCAATTGCCTTGACGACAAATTGTAGACATATCTATCATTTCTTGATAGCATGCAAGTGATCCAAAACACTATGGAAATGAACCTCACCTTGTTCAATAGCATTGCCGACATCATCACATAGAAGATAAAAACATGTAGTAGTGGAAAGCATGACTACACAAGATAGAGATTGAACAACATCAATGGTGTTCCATCACCCTTTGGTCTATCCCAGATCCAACAATGATTTTATTATAACCTCATGAATGCACACACTTGGAGGCTCGTCCAAGTCCTTGGTCAACTCCCAAATCTAAGATCACCCACTTCCTTAATGTAGGGTCCATGATCTCTTGATCAATATACATCATAAAGCCCACAATAACTTCCTCCCTCAACACCTTCCTCTTCCCTGGCTTTAGAGCTTTCTCTACCTATTTTTCGTTACCTCGACCGCTATCTACCATATTCTCTCCTCTCAAACAAGCACCGACAACAAAAACCATTTAAAATAGCCACCACAGAGCTCACAAACACACTCAAGAATGACAAAAAAGAAAAGAAAATAATATTCAATTTATTTACTTCAATATATTAAACGCTTTCCATATATATATACATATATATATAATATATATATATATATATATCGATAAGTGCTACTTGTAAGGGGTAGCTCCCATTTGCTAAATCAAAAAGAGGTAATAAAAAGGCAGGGAAGCACAAAGGGATAAGTGCCCCTACCCCAGTTTTGGTTACAAGACCTGAAGGGATGAATCATTGAACAATAACTAGCTGCCACCAACTGAAAGGAAAGAGGAGCACAACATTGCCAAGAGGATCAACACCATAACTTAGGAGGATTGAAAAGCTCATCCCATGAACGAGAGCAAGGTGCATGCAAGTCAAAACAATCACTATCACACTTCAACATGTATACTATTCTGCTGCCTAATATGGAGAGCCCGTTGGCTTTTCCTTAGCCACCCTTTCATTGAGACCACTAGGCAACAACAGTCCATTGAAGAGTAACTCTGAATGGGGAGTCAGCATAGACGCCCCCAAATTGGCCATATAGTCTGCTACATAGTTAGCTTCTCAGAATACATGTCCAATTGAGTATGCCTCAAAGTTTTCCAAACATCTTCCAATCATGGTCAACCGAACTTTTAATTTCCAATTTTGAATCGACATTTTACCAACCGTATTGATACAAATTTGTGAATCTCCTTCAATTGCAAGCTCCTTAATTCCTTTTTTCTAAACATAAGCTCAAACCCCAAGCTAACACAATCATTTCAGATTCATTATTGGAGGCAACACTAATATTGTCTGCCAGAGCCCAAATGCATTCACCATTCCAATTTCTTATTACACATCCAATCCCAGATATTCCTAGGTTCCCCTTAGAGGCCCCATCAAAGTTCAATTTATGTTTTCCTATAGCTGGGGGAACCCACCTAGCACTTGCCCTTAGCTTCCTTGAGATAATCAGATCTAAATTAGGGGGCTTAAGAGTAGGCCAAGCCTTCTAAAGAGAATCATCCCATCTAGTAAACAATGTGCCCCTGGGCTTGCTCCTATTAGAGTTCAACACTTCAACAATGTCATCTTTGATCTTCTTGATTACAACCTCCACAAACAAGCTTGAATCTTTGAACACCCTCTAATTCCTCTCTTTCCAAATATGCCACACTACCATTGATGGTGCAACAATCCACGCATTCGCCCAAACATTGTTCTTTCTACTTGTAGGCCAGCTATGGGCAAAGGCCAAAAGGTCATTTTGTCTGGGTGTCAACCAACCAAACAAACAGAGAAGCCAGTCCCAACATTTAAACGCAAAGGGATAGTTCAAGAGCAAATGATTCACAGTCTCCTCCTCCTTACAATAAAGAGGACACCAACTTGGGCCAAGGATACCAATTGATCTAAGCCTATCCCCAATAAGCATTTGCTTATGGAGCGCTATCCATAGGAATGCATCGACTTTGGGTAGGAGGCCTTGCCTCCAAAAGTTTAGCAAGCCAACTCTTAGAGATGCCCTGCTCACATTGAACCTCATATCCTAGCCAAGTAGAATATTCCCCCGACTTCGAAGCAGACCATATGATTTCATCTTCCAAGTTTGAGATTAGAACTCTCCTCTATTCCAACAAAATATTAAGAGTAGAAATGTCCCCTTGTGGAATCCTAAAGAATTCACAACCTAGCCACCCATCCACCGAGTATACACCACCTACTTAGGAACTAACATAATTTGCCACCAATGCCCAAAGTCGAGCAAGCCAGCTCTTAGAGATGCCCTACTCACATTGAACCTCATATCCTAGCTGAGCAAAATATTCCCCTGACTTCGAAGCAGACCATATGATTTCATCTTCCGAGTTCAAGATTAGAACTCTCCTCTATTCCAACAAAATTTTAATTGTAGAAATGTCCTCTTGTGGAATCCTAAAGAATTCACAGCCTAGCCACCCATCCACCGAGTGTACATCACTTGCTTAGGAACTAACATAATTTGCCACCAATGTGCCTTTAGCCTGAATTACTAGCCTCAACCATTCCCTATCACCAAAGTAATCTGATAGGGTGTTGTGCCCATTCCATGAATCAAGCCAGAAATTCACTTTTTGTCCATTCCCAATCTTCTATGTGAGATGATTTGTAATAACGTCCCTGTAGCTCCATAGGAACTTCCACACCACCAAGCCTCCATTTGAGTTTTCCATCGTAAGGATACGATCTGGGCCATCACAGTCCAAATACTTTTTTCGCATAATCTTACACCATTTTCGTTCAAGATGATAATTAATGCTCCAACACAGTTTAGCTCTAAGTGCGCGGTTTTGGAGCTCCATCTATCTAAGCCCAACACCACCATAATCCTTCCCCAAACAAGAAATATTTCAGTTGATCAGTGGTATATGTTTTTCGTCCTTGACACCATCCTGGAGGAATCTTTTCATAAAAACTCCACCTCGCAAATTGCTTTGCTGGTCATGCTGAAGCACGACATCACGTATATCAGTACAACTGTAAGAATCGATTTAATCATGAGAATACGCCCTGTGAGAGATACCCATTTGCTTTTCCATGCACTAGCCTTGGCTTTGCACTTTGCAATTGTTTCCTGCCACTGATTGATTATGCAAGCTCCATGGAAAAGTGGTGTGCCTAAATGCTTAGAGGGAAGAGAGGCTATTGAGAAGCCCATAATGCTTGCAATCTGTCTTCGTAAAGCAACTTTCATATTAAAAAAATAGATTTTAGATTTGTCTTTATTAATAATTTGTCCAAAGGCCAGAGTGTACTTGTCTAGTGCACCTTTAATTACTTTAGCCTCATGAACCGTTGCTTCCCCGAAGAGTGTCATGTCATCGACAACCTACGAGTGAGTCATTGGATCCAATGCTTTCACCACAAAAATTCCTTTCCAAATTTTAATTGATCTCAATGCCTTGAAGTGGCGACCCATAACATCAACCATGATTACAAACAAAAAGGGGGACAAAGGGTCCCCCTGATGTAGTCCATTAGTTGCACTAAAGAAACCATAAACTGAGTCATTTACCAGTACCGGGTAGCATGGAGTTGAAATAAAGAACCTTATCATATTAATCCACTGGTTAGAGAAGCCAAACCTATTGAGAATCTCGAGCATAAAATCCCACCTAACATGATCATATGCTTTGCTCACTTTGAGCTTAATTAACATGATTTTATGTCTTTCAGAAGTCATGGTATGAATTGTTTTAGCAATTGTTATAATGTTGTCAATAATTTCCTTGCCAGGAATAATTTCCCTGCTAGGAATGAAGCCAAATTGCAAATTTGAAAGCCTACTTTGAACTGTACAAAGGAGCCAACTTGAGCAACCATTAACGAATTTGGTATCCACTTTGTCTGTAGACCATAAGATCCCCAAACCACCTGCCGAACCAATCGCCCCCAAAAGAGCCCTGACCACTTCTTGCAATATCTAATGAACTTTTCACCATCTACAAAACTAATCTTTGTTTCCTATAGAAGCACAATGTCAGCCAAAATTTTATCAAGATGACACTTGATCAAGCGTCATTTGTTAGGGACATTCAAGCCCCTGAAATTCCACAAGAGGATCTTCATTGTCTTCCAAGGGAGGTCTTCGCTCCCTCGAAAAGCAAAAAGTATTTAACACTAATAAGCCCCATCTCTTTATTGGGGAAGGATGGGTCAATTTAGAACTAAACATTTAAGAAGAATAGTGCCTTTGGTTATTTTCATTTCTTCAAATCACCCCAAAGACACAAACTACTATGCCATAAAGTGGAACAGACACAGTTGTTTCCCCCATTAATCCTTCAGAGAAAAATATATGCAGACAAATAACAAATTCAACACATATGCACAAATTCAATTCATAGAATCTAACAACATGAAAGACAAACTAATGAACACACAAATATATGTGGGGAAAACCCTTTCGGGTAAAAAAACCCCACCCTCCAAAAGATCCAGCCATTGTATTATTTAACAACAAACAAAGTTACAATACAATCTCAGACTCATAGCCTTTACAAGAGTTACATCTTGTTTCATCTGGAGAATACAGGTAACAACATATTCAAAATCTTCACACTATTACAACACCCTCACACAACACAATGTAGATTCATCTCATCTCACCAATCGTGGTGCAGGAGCACCTTAAGGTCTTTTGGTGAGATCTTATTTTTTTGGCTTGTAGGTGGTTCTAGCCAACCACCAAGGGAATAAGGACTATGATGTAAAGTCCCAAGAGTGTTTTTGGTGAGTGAATTGGAAATAGGTTTGTTAGGGGCTTGAGGTTTGGGTAAGTCTTAGACACTGAGAACATTTTACAAGTTGGAAAAAGGCATTAATGATGCTCTAAGCCCGACCCAAGGGTCCTAGCACGTGGGAGAAAGGTATATAAGGTCATCAAAACCCTAATACCTGGAGGGGAGGATTGTTTTCACGAATTGAGACTTGGAGAGTACATTTTTTGTGATTGGAAGAGAGCAAGTTTTCATTGAATTTCTGTGTTTGAGCCTTCATCCAATCAAGAATGGATTGAAAGGACTTATCTGATGCTTTGAGTCTTTCATTTGTGTCACTTAATTACCTTGTGTAGCATTAGATTAGTCATCTAGACCAACTAGTTATCTTTTTGCAAGTTTTTGGTGTTCTTGGTCTCACTGCTGGTTCAGGCCAGTTTTGTGAATAATGAGTCCCACTTGACTTCCCGTGGCTTTCCTCTCATGGCCACTTGGAATCAATTTGGGGACTGTGTAAATAGTGTACATATAGATTTTGGGGTCTTGTTTTGCAGGGAAGGTGATGAAATCAACAAGCACTAGGCGAGTGCAAGTGCATTTTGGCTAGTAGCTTGGAGAGGACAGCAGCAAGGAGAGTTTCTAAATGGATTGGTTTGTGCCAATAAAGAGTATGGGAGTGTAGGAACATGTATCTCAGATATGTGTGTGCCGGGAGGATAGCTGAGGAGGTCGTTGAAGCCCTCAAAGAAGGAAAAAGAGCCAAAAACCCTAGAAACCCTTGAAAATAGCGGGTTTGAGGATAGTCATATGTACGAAAACTTGTAGGACCCAAGGCCTGGTAAATATTGGAGCCTTGATGTTCAATAGAAAGAATCTACAAAAACATTTGGGGTTGTTAAGACCGTTTGTGAGAAAAGTCAAGAAAATAGGTTATAGGAGGCCTAATTGGGGTAGAAGGTTACAAGGCCTAAAATTGAGTTTTTCAAGGAAGCGATGGGTAAAAGGTGAAAGAATCCAATAATATGGATTAGTGAGGAGAAAAATCAACAAAGGGACAACTAGAATACCCTTCCGTAGCCTTGGAGTGGTTAGGACACTTTGGGTTAGTGTGGAGCCCAAGGAAGCTTAATGGTGGATTGGGAGTAACGGTGAAGAATCTGAAATTGGTGGAGAGTCTTACAAGGTGAGAGGAGTTTATGAGTGATCCCTGAGTAGGGTAGAGAGGAATTCCCTAGGAAGACCAAAGAATAGGTCTTGGGAAGAGCAAGAGTGCTCTTGAGGGAAAGGACTCCCCATCAAATCGACTCTCTCTGCCAGCCTCTCAACTGACCTAGCCTAACGACCACCACAGGTTCACATCTTTTTGTATTTTGTGTGTCTTCATGTTCACGGTTACACTACTCTATGCATACCGTTCGAACACACACACACTCAATCATATCTCTCCTTGTTTTGATCAACCTCTACCTCATTGCCTTTAATCCAACCAACAACCATCAGGGTATTAATTACCCCACCAACAAGCTTCCACCATTCTCTAGCAACATTGCCCTATAGCCCGCATCGAGCCACCCAACGTTGAATTGGATTACAGAGACGTGCCTTGAACTGCACTCTGTCAACCCCCAACATTAATCGCTACCAAAGAATAAAGCTTCTGGCCAATCAACATTGATTTACAACAGCGATGTAAAATCAACGAATAATATCGTGCCACATGTCGTAACACTATTCGTCCATCGCTTTGGATGTTGCTCCAAACAGTCGGTTTGGTTCAACTTCCACAATAGACCAACCGTCAAAAATATACATTATGATTATACATTAAAAATATAGAATATATATATATATATATATTTGATGTTGTAGAGAATTAATTATATTAATCTATTTGAAACCTTTATATCAATACATATATTTTGTAGAAAATAAGATACATTAATTCATTGAAAATAAACTAGCATACATATATTAAATATTAATATATATATAAAATATGCCGAGAGTTATCATTATCGAGGCATCTATTCACTGAGAAAAAATGATGAAAATAGGTGCCTCAAGAAGGATAACTCTTGGTGTATTTTAATAGTTAGAAGAGGTCAAGAGAAAGCACCTACCTAAAGCATCTCAACATTTTCTCTCTCAAATATTTCAAACTTAATTTAAATAGAAAAGGTTAGATAGTTAAAGTTAAAATTAAAATCTAAAATTTAATTAATTGTGAAAGAAATATGTAATACAAGTTTTTCTATCATATCATATATGTAACAATATATATGCCTCTTAGATTTTGACACCTTATATTTGATGTCTCCAGTGTCTCAAAACCCTTTTTTGTTTAGATCAACTATGTAAAGAACTATCACATGCATTTTTCAAGTCACTAAGTGAATTTAATAAAATGAACGAAGTGAAAGTTTTGATTCTAGTGGAAGCATCTAGTTGTTTCCACTTAAAAAATTGATGGTGTCTAAACATGCAAGATTCCTTGATGTGTATCTTGAAGAACTTCTTGTTTCTATACTAAAAAATATTTTCTAGAGTGTGTCCTAATTCCCTAAAGAGACCAAAATATTTCACATATCTCATAAAAAATTACATATTTGAAAATAAAATGATTATTATTGTTTTACTGCTAATAGAAAAGTGGAAACATTCATTCCTCTTGAAAAGGGGTAATATATCTAAATTCTCAATTAATGGGAGCCAACACATAGTTGGACAAGTGGAACTCTAATCTAAGAGATTACTAGTTTCAAACATAGTTTAGAAGGACATTGTATTCATCACATATTTGGTGAAATCTAGATGCTTAATGACTAAACATTAGATTCAATTACCTAGGAGGAGGAATATGTGTATGTTGGTTATATATCTACAAATATTTTCTTGAATTTATTTATAAATTATTTTGTTGCAAGGTAAGTATACATTTGGGCACTTCTTTTAGATATTACTTCTTTGTAAGGAGTTTTCATCAATTTTTAGTGTTGCACAAATTTGTATTAGCAAACCCCTAGGGTGTCGTACCATTTTTCAAGGACGTAGGTTTCTAGGAAATGTAATGCATGTTATGCATGTCCAATATATGTTGTATCTTGGATGCCTAAGGTTTGATATCACAGTTAAAAAAAATAGTTTTGGTGTTACACATTTGTTGTTGAGCCTCTGGAGTGATTATTTCATGTTGCATGCAGCTGATTTATATTTAACAGCCATATAAAGTTGAAGATTTGAAATGGGTATGTGATGGTAATTGGTTTTGAGCTATTTTATGAACTGGGTCTTTGCCTTTTTGCTCATATCTCTTGTAATTTCCCCTACTTACCCATGTAGATAGATGGAGAGTTGGTCTATTATTGAGTTCTCATAGTCTTTAATAGTATTAATTGAACCCTAGCCCTAACCCTAATTAAACCTAAACCTAGTTGAACTATTACCCTAACCTAGAATTAAACCTAACCCTAACCCTAATTACGTTGAACCTTAATTGAATTGTAACCTAACCCTACTTGAGTCCTAACACTAAACCCAACCCCAACCTTAAACTTTACCCCTAGCTTTATTCTATAACCCTAACCTTGATTGAACTCAATCCTAACCCTAACCATAAATAAATTGTAACCCTAATTAAACCCAAACCATAATTCAAACCCTAATTGAACCCTAACCATAATCCTAACTCTAATACCAACCTTAAGATTTATTTTAAAACCCTAGCCCTAATTTAACCTTAACCCCAACCTTCACCCTAATGCTAACACTAAGATTTATCTTAGAACCCTAACTCTAATTAAATTTTAATCCTAACCTTAAACCTAACCCTAACAATAATTCTACTTCTAACCCTAATTATACTTCTAACTCTATTCATAATAATTTTAGCAATAACCCTAATTCTAATGGCAACCCTTTCTAACTATAATGTTAATTGAACCCTAACCCTAATTAAAGTCTAACTCTAGTTGAACCATTACCCTTACCTAACATTAACCATAACCCTAATTATATTGAACCCTAATTGAGCTATAACCCTAACCCTAACACTACCCCTAAACTTTATCCCAATCTTTATCCTATAACCCTAACTTTAACCTAACCCTAATTGAACCCTATCCTAACCCTAACCACAATTGAATTGTAATCCTAATTAAACACAAACCATAATTCAAACCCTAATTGAAACCTACCCTAATACTTACCCCAAGATTTATTTTAAAACTCTAACCCTAATTTAACTCCAAGCCTAACATCAACCTTCACCCTAATATTGACCCCAAGATTTATCTTAGAACCCTATTTGAACCCTAACTCTAATTGAACCCTAAAACTAATTGAATTTAAATCTTAACCTTAAATCTAACTCTAATTCTAATTTTAATCGTAACCATAATTTTAACTCTATTCATAATTATAATTTTAATACTACCCTTAATTCTAATGACGAACCTAATTTTAATTGTAATACTAATTGAACCCTAACCCTAAACCTAACCTAAAATTAATCCTAGCCCTAACTCTAATTGTGTCTAACCCTAATTGAAACCTAACCCTAACCCTAGTTGAGTCCTAACCCTAACCTCAACCCTAATCCTAACCTTTACCCAAAGCTTTATCCTATAACCCTAACCTTAATCCTAATCCCAACCTAACCTTAATCTTAATTGAAATCTAATTAAACCCTTTTGAACCCTAACCCTAATTGAATTATAATCCTAATTAAACCTTAACTCTAATTGTAACCTTCATCTAACCCTAGTCATGTTAACCCTTACTCTAGACTTTATCTTATAATTTTGATTGAAGCCCAATCCTAACTAAGTCCTAATCATAATCGTAACCCAATTGTAAATAATACTAACAATGTTATATAATTTTTGATATGATAAAGTTAATAGTAGATGTAATTCTTAATTACATTAATTTTTTTTTAAGATAGATATGCTAGTTTTAAATATATTACTTTAAAATTTTAATTTTATGTGTAAAGGTAAACCCATAATAGTGGTGTACAATTTTTATGAGGAAGGACATTTGAGAAAATTCTCACGCATTGAAAATTTCATGTTTTAAAGGGTTCGTTCGAACTAGAGGGCTTGCACGAACCCAAAAGAGGGGTTCGGTCAAACCCCTAGTTCGAGCGAACCCCCTTTTGCATGGTGGGTTCGTTCGAACCCTTTGATGCCACGTTCCCTTATGGGGAATTCAAAAAAAAGGGGGGTTCGCTTCTCCCTTTCGAGCGAAGGGGGGTTCGCTCAAACCCCCCTTTTTTGCCCTTCTTCCACCAAATTTTAGCAGAATTTTGCCCTTCGAAGCTCGATTTGAGGATGAAAATGAAGGATACTTCACAAACCCAACTGGAAGATGGTAGTCCTCATAATGAGCTATCCAATGAATTAAATTTTAATATGTTTTGGTTTTATTATGTATGTGTTTTTTTAGTTTTATTAAACATAGGTTTTTCACCGAAAGTCAAGCTCTTTGTTTTACACATGTGGAAAAATAGTAGATTATCAAAATATATTTTTTTTAAATATGTTGAGGCTGGGTATTGATGTCTTTGATCCATTAAAAAAATAAAAATTGAATTTCGATACATACAAAAAAAGTTATGTTGTATACAATCCGCCTATGTCTGAATTGCAATTGGTTTGACTTCAAAACTTGATTAAGGAAAAAATATTCAATAAAAAACTATGAGACCAAATGCAAGTGCTAGATATCATAGTTACAAATCTAAATTTTTAAAAAATACAATTTTACCCTTTATACAAAAAAAGTTATGTTGTATACGGTGAGTGTCACTTTTTCAAAATGTTGTTTTCTGAAAAAAACCAATTTTCATGGGAGATGGAAAAAAAAGTGCAATCTGATTCCAAAAATTTTGAAAAAAATATTTTTATAATCTACAGACAAAATGTGATGAGATTCTAGTTTTCATCATCTTCAAATTCCTCATGGTTTAGCCGCTATAGGTGCCCAAATATGAAGATTTAGTTAAAAATAATAATTGCAATGTCCAGTTTGGCCAAAAATTGTAAACCACTATTGTGGGATCACCTGTAATTATAAATTTATTATATTTAATTTTTATTTAATTTAATAATTTTAAATTGATTTTAGATGTGTATTTATTATGAAAAACTTATCTATTTAAGTTGTTATATTTTGTACAATAAAATCTTTAGTAAAGCCTTAAAATTTAAATATTTCTTTATATGTATATGTTAATTTTGAATAAAATAGAATATTAATGATTTTTCCTTTTTGAAATGTTCTCAATTTTTTGAAGATTTTTATGTTGGAAGATTTCTACTATTCATGTAGTATTAATTCATGTGTATTTTGAGCAATCATTATTATAGTTGAAGATTATTAAGATTTTATGATTGATTTTTCCTTTTTTGAAATGTTCTCAAATTTTCAAAAATATTCAATACTTTTTTATGTTTTTAATAAATTAATTTAGTTAAGAGTAAATTTAGGATATTATTTTTAATTTAATTTTCTATTTTTTAAATTTTAAATATATTAATTTATAATTTTAAAAATAATAATTATTTTTCATTCCTCATTTAATTTTATTTCTATTTTATTATTTGAAAACCCATTTTACAATGACATCAAAAAATTATTTTCATTTTAAAAGATTTTCAATATTTTTTTAATTTTAAATATATTAATTTAGAAACTTATTAAATTTAGGAAATTTCTTTCATACTTAATTTTCTAAATTTCAGAAAGTTTTTTTATGTATAGTATTTTAACATATTATTTTTTATATCTTGTCTTTAAATAATAATAAAATTTTAATTGGAAAAGGTTACTTAAATAAATCTATATAAATAATTTCAAGAGATATATTCTTTCAAAAGATCTTGAATATTTTTTAATTTTAAGTATATTAATTTAGAAACTAAATTTAGAATATTTATTTTATACTTAATTTTTCAAATTTGAAAAACTTCTTTTTATCTCTAATAATTTAAATATTTATTTTATGCTTTATCTTTTTTAATATATTTTTAATGTTAAAACTTATTATCAAATTTTCCTAAACGTCATATTGTCCTTTGTTATAACAAATATAAATTGAAAAGTGAAATGTGCATAATATAACAAAAGAGATAGCTCTACATAAAAGTAAGAAGTTAAAAATAATTATATTTATATGATTTTTTTGAAAAAAAGAACATATAAATAATCAAAGAGATTAATATTATTCATATATTTATTCCATTAATTTATGAACCAATGGAAAAACAAAATAAATTTTAAGTTGATGCCATTGTAAAATTTTCATGATTCAATTGGGTTGAGGTGGCCAGGGTGGACGTGAGCTGGCGAAAGGAAGTTTAAGTTCCCATGTTTCTTCAGGACTCGGATTGGTGGCATGCAGGGTCCTGTCATCCTGGCGTTGTTAAAGGCACGTCGGGCTTTGGTTCCCTAGTTTAGTTCGTGGTCGTGCTGTGTGGTTCTTCATTTATTGCTTTCATCATGATTTCAAGTTGATGGACGGTGGCGGCAGTTCATTTCATGCCAAGGACATTTGTTTGCTTAGCCATTATTCTGTTCCGTATGCAGCCTGACGGATAATAATCAGGGCTCTCTTATTTAGCTAATGATGTCTTTTCAAAGACATGGGTTTCGTTTGGTTTTGTGTTATGTGGTTTTGTTGCAGGGAGCGACTGTCATCTGCTCGCTAATGGAGAAAAAATCGATGTCTAAGTTCACAATCCTCATCTCGGCGAAAGGTCTGGAATCCTTCGGCGCCGACACCCCAATCTCGTTAGTGGCTGAGGAAAGGCAAATTGCCTTTCGTGAGGTCTCGGATCTGCGTTTAAAGCGCATCCTGCTTGTGGATGACCCGGCGATGATGGTAGCTGTGAAGATGGTCCTTGGCAAAGGACATCTTGAAAGGAATGAGTTCGCCCGAGATAACACGAGTATCTCATCCCAGTTTCTTGCCGTGCTCCTGGATATTAAAACCTTGAAGGCGGAGGCATTGGACTTGATGGTTCATCTTTTCCGGGATGACCTGCTTGGAGGCATCGAAACAACTCTGAAGGCGGCCTTCATTAGAAAGGGTATTTTGCGGCCTACAAATATT
The DNA here is from genome assembly GCA_007115665.2 of Sequoiadendron giganteum. NCBI lineage: Eukaryota > Viridiplantae > Streptophyta > Pinopsida > Cupressales > Cupressaceae > Sequoiadendron > Sequoiadendron giganteum. The sequence goes on from VCHN02000014.1 coordinate 164,095,602, forward strand.
GCTTCTCTTTGGGTGTCAGATGAAGCAGTCAAAGTATTTCCTTTCCTCCTTGATCTCAAAGGACCCGCTTTATCAAGGCATCAGATGCTCGCAGAGGTGGCGGTGGGTTTTCTGAAACGCAAACTGAAGATGGAGCCGGGGGATGGGTTGGCTTGCTTGGAAGGCTTCATTCAATTCGTAGAGTTGAATGGTTTCTGGTAAATTTGGGTGGTGTTGGAGTCTCGTCTGGTTTTTTGCTTTTGCCATGTTTCTCTTGGTGGCTTCGAACTTATGTTAAATATATTTTGTAATATGCAGGTAACCCTATGTCTACTCTCCTCCTTTCTTCTCTATTGCCTGCTTTTAGAACTGTTTGGAGCTGTGGTTCTCCTCGTTAAGCTATTTTTTGGGCTGACTGTTGGCATTATCTTGAAAATTTCCTGCTTAGCAGATACTGTAAATCTCTCTTTTATCAATAAAATTCTCACCTTACGGATAAAAAAAAAATAAAAATTCATGATTCAAAGATAATTTTCAAGAATAAGAATACAAATTATGGAGGAGTTTTGATTTATATAGATAATTTTTTTTTTTTAAAGACTTTCATATTTTTTAATTTTAAAACATACTTTTATGTGTAATACTAAATTTAGGAGAGTTCTTTCATATTTAATTTTTTTAATTTTAGAAAAAAAATATGGTGTAGTAAATTAACATAATTTTGTAAATATTTTTTATTTTGATTGAAAAAAGATTATTAAAATAAATTTATATAAAAAGTATCAAGAAATATCTTTGTTTTAAAAAGATCTTGAATATTTTTTAATTTTAAGTCCATTAACTTACAAACTTACTTTTATATAAAATAGTAAATTTAGAAAAAAAAAGTATTTAACTTTGAGAAGAATATTATAGTTGAAAATGTTAGTGTTTCTTAGATCAGATTGAACAATACAAGTAATTAAATAATTGCAACACATAAGACAATGAACACAACAAGATACCCTGGGAAAACCCTCCTCTTGAGGGAGAAAAACCCAGCAAATGATCTCTTCTATAATGTAGAACAACTAGCAGAAATTTGCTTACAACTCAGGCCCAGCAATGGCCAATAAAGAATGTAATGAGGTCGCACCTCTCTTAGATACACAAGATATAAATGAATATCTTCTTCCTTGAAATCGGACTGCTGCTACAAATGCGAATTCTGCTCTTAGTGATAAATGCAAACTTGCTTGAGATGGAATTGCCTTACAATGATAAAGTGACCTTGTATATATACATCATAAGGCGCCTCTTGACTTAGGTCGGCCTCTTTAGGAAAATACAATAAATGATAACAAATAAAATATCTTGAAGTCGGCTCTTTGCTTTATTTAGATATTGGGAACATGAATTAAATAGCCGAAGGCTATTCATTTAATTCATGTGTTCTTTGTGCGGATGAAGTGCAGACCACAACTACAATAACATCAACACAAAATAGGTATTTTTTATTTATTTAACTTTGAGAAGAATATTAGAATTCAAAATAGGTTGGAAAATATAAAGAAGGATTTGAAAAAAAAATCATTTAAGTAAACCATGAAAATAAAAATGCATTGCAAGCATTCACATTTTTTTTCTGGTCAATCTTAGGTCCAAGCAAGTGCACCAAAACTTAGACTAAAAGGAAGGTTATTGAAATTAAAAATTAAAGGATGAGGAAGAACGAGAAACTACTAAAATGCTCCATATCCTTCCTTTTTTTGAGATCATGTGTCTCTATTTGTGCTTAAGCAATGTTGTTGTTGGTTGCCTCTATGTTTCTAGTTTGCTTTTAAAATTCTCTCAATTTCATTTTTTCAAAATTTGTAGTATTTTTGGTATAAATCTCATGATATTGAGGTTGTTTATATACTCTACTCTTGTATAAAAGAGTTTGAACTTTTTCAGAATCCAAATTATTATCATTTTAATAAAAAAATATCTACCACTGAAATTTTAAATATAAATCTATGTCATTTAAAGAACACTTAGATACTTATTAATTATTTAAATACTTCCCATAAATTCATTATTTAACTTTGTAAAATAAATTGATTGAAATATTTCACAACACACTCCAATCAATTTTATAACGATAGAAATAGTTTTTTAAAGTTTGAAATTAATAATACCTCATAAACCATCTCTTTAAAGAAGTTTGAAAAAAAAATTATAGCTTAAAAAATGTTGGAATACTTTCAATACACATTTAAAGATATTTAAAACAAACAAATAGCTAAATTGAAACTGGATTTCACTATTTCTTAATTTCAGAATAAAACTGACATGAAGAAAGTAAATGCAATATTATTGGTGAGCACCCAAAATACAATCAAAGAAAAGCTAAGAATATACAAAGAATCATAATAAGCTAAAATAAAAAATATAGATCCCTCTTTCTTCCTTTTGCATAAAAAAGAGGAAAAGTGTTTTATTAAATTTGTTGTATGAATCATGCTTTCCCATCTTCAAAACAAATTTGCTGAGATGAATCTACATATTGAATTCATTCTTCACCTATCTACAACATAATACAAATAGAGAAAAATGTTAACTACTCTTTCATTTGGATCTTCCAATAAATTCCTGTAAGCTCCGCTATTCTCTTCTTCGTGCATATCAATACATATTGCTCAGAAATTTACCGCAATATTATTGATAGAGCTATGTTGTAGCAGGTAATTATTTTATTCAATGTAAAAGAAAATGCAAACAAAAGAGAATGTACACCATCCGAATTTGATAGGCAATGCTTGTAGTCGTTACAAAATTCAAACGCTATTGATCTATGTTATTTCTTAAAAAAGTCTTGTCAAAAACTTTTCAGGAACCATCATCTGTGCAATAACATCTCAGAGATCCCTACATGAAAATAGCAACATAATGCTCAAAAATGTTGATAGAACTCATAGACAACATAAAGAGATGATCGATCAACTCAATATATAAATTTGAAAATAGAGCAATGAACTCATTACAAATTCCTCCATGTCAAAGCATATTTGATTAGGCTTGTTTTATTCACCCTAACAACTTCCACATTCATTTTCATATTAAGAATCTCTTTACCCTTAAACTTTAAGTAATCATTACCCATAAATTGTTTTATTTTAGGAAAACCAATTGATGGGAGATGTAGTCAATGTTGATGTCTCTACTCTGGACAACCTTGAGGAACTCGTAAAGATAAGAAATGGTCTCCTGGAAAAAGGATGTCTGCAGAGTGAATTTAGAGACAGGATTGTTCAAGCCTGTTAATGGCGAGGATAAAAACAACGATGCTTTGATCAGGTGAACATCTATTGAAACAATCACATTTTTTTAATTCGATTATGAAATGAAAAATAGAGAAAGTATTAGTTGATGAATTGAATATTAAATATGCATGCAAAATTATGTGTACAAAATGATTCATTGGGATGGCTTTACAAATTTTAAAGAAAATGTAGTTGGCAGGTGTAAAGTCAGCTTCTACAACTGTTACCAACATCCTTCATGTCCGTGCATAGAGACGAGCGATGAAGGATAAAGGATTTTTGTCTGATATTTTAGATTGCATACATGCAATATATGGAAGCATATGTAAGACCGCGCAGCCTCAAGGAGATATCATCTCATAGAATGCAATGATCATAGGATTAGAAGACTTGGTACTACCTTTTCAATAAATTTGAACATTTACTACTCTGTTTCTCTATTGCAAAACAATAAAGTGAATGCATATCCATATTCCCATTACAACATGCGCATCACATAAAGACCAAATCAATGCAAACAGAACCAGTGTAAGGATTACCTGTGCAAAGAAGCCATGGCTTGTGAGGCTCACTCCAATGTTGTTGTAATCTTCTTAATATGTAGGTCTCCACTGTTATTGCTGGCAAGGATTACAACTCCAACCTCTAGAAACTTTAAACATTACCATGCAGGTCCAGAAGTCGTTGCTGCTCACAAATTAATGGATTTGAGAAAGGGGCAAAGATAGAAATGTATCAATGTATGAACATGGCTTAATATCAATGCGCTTTAATTTCAGACGTTACTCAATCGCCTTATTTAGTAGAAATGCGAATATCAATTTGTCATTAATGATGCTTTCAAACGGTTCACATGCAAGGTAGTGGAACCGTTTCCATTACTTCGCCATTAATATGCCATTACTTTCAGTTACGCACACCTTCTCACTACCTCCAACAAATGTTCAAACATCTCACAACATACCACCACTGCCAGCACAACAAACAACCAACAAGGATGTCAATTTTTTTGAAAAAAGGTTTTTGTTTAGGGAGAAACATTCTTCCCTCTACAACTGAATACGCCTCTCGGCGTAAATATATATTGATGCCTCTACAATTAGAGTATATACATATATTATAATTAAAATTTATTTAAAATAAAATAACTTAAATAAACATATTTATTATTTACATGTAATTAGCCGATAGCCTTTTAATTGTGCACAGATTGAAGCAGTCGCTGTAGGGAGAATGGCTTTGGCTCGTCTCATCTTTTACAAATTTTTGCTTTGGGGAGAATGGTTGTAGGGAGAATTGACACCATTGACAACACAACATAATTTATGCAAAATATCGAGCCGCGTCACTGGCCATGGTGAGTGATTTTGTATTTTTGCAAACCTATACTTTGGCAAGATCATTTTGTATTTCATTCTAAAAGAAAATTGTCTATATCCTTTTGGGATTTTTCATCTTTTCTCGGAGTCGAAGCTGAAAAGGCTCTCTTGCGTTGAACCTTCTCTCCCCACATCCACTCCCATTCCCACATCCAGTCTCCTTAAGTCTAGGGTTGGAGGTTGTGCACATGCCTCTCCTTTGGAGTCCTATTATGGAAGCTTGTAAGAATCGTCAGAGTTGGAGTGCCTAATTTATCATTATATATCATTTTGTGAGTAGTAAATAATAGGGCACCTTATAATATGCTCTTTGAAACTCCGTAGGCATTGGCGTGTTCATTGAATCATATGCTACCTTTGATGATAAATATATCATATGCTTATGTTACGAAGTTGGAATAATTATCTAGTCTCTTGTTCACATACGAAACAAGGGCTGTGGTGCAGCTACAGTCCCTGCCTAAAGCCATAAAGTGAAATATATACTCTTGAGGTATAAAGCTCTAGATTTGCAAATTCCATCTGTGTAATGCAATGGCTATTGGGAGTTTCTAAAGCATTTTCCAGAAATTCATTTTGTGCATTTCCTGCAGATCACATGCATTGAGAAAGTCCTACAACCCCTAAGCATGCATGCAAAACTATTATGCACAATGCATAGTCCAACTACCTAGTCCATTAGCCAAGTGTCTTCCATTTTCCTTCACTTTTTAAAACAAATATTCTCCATTTCCCCAAAGGAAAAATCCAAAAGCCAACAAAGAAAATATCTGCTACCTTTTAAAGACAAATATACTATAGGTGTACCTCGATCAAACCTTTCTCCTCGTTTTGCCACAATCCTTGCTCCACTAACTATACACTGAGATTAAAAACAAAAGTGAGACACAAACACAAGTAGAATTTAGCTGAAAACATATCAAACCCTTATCAATCACATTGAAATATCCTCACTAAAACAACATCAGAAACCCTTAAGATTTAATTTACACTATGATTATACATTAAAAATATAGAATATATATATAGATGTTGTAGAGAATTAATTATATTAATCTGTTTGAAACCTTTATATCAATACATATATTTTGTAGAAAATAAGATACGTTAATTCATTGAAAATTGAAAATAAAATATATGTTAAAATATATTGATTCATATTGATGCCTCTATAATTAGAGTGTATACATATATTCTAATTAAAATTTATTTAAAATAAAATAACTTAAATAAACATATTTATTATTTACATGTAATTAGACGATAGCCTTTTAATTGTGCACAGATTGAAGCAGTCGCTGTAGGGAGATTGGCTTTGGTTCGTCTCATCTTTTACAAATTTCTGCTTTGGTCAATCTTCATGCTATTTTTCTTCCAAACACTGTACATATTTCTAATCGGCACCATTGACAACACAACATAATTTGTGCAGAATCTTGAGCTGTGTCACTCGCCATGGTGAGTGATTTTGTATTTTTGCAAACCTATACTCTGGCAAGATCATTTTTTATTTCATTCTAAAAGAAAATTGTCTATATCCTTTTGGGGATTTTCATCTTTTCTCATAGTCGAAGCTGAAAAGGCTCTCTTGTGTTGAACCTTCTCTCCCCACATCCACTCCCAATCCCACATCCAGTCTCCTTAAGTCTAGGGCTAGAGGTTGTGTACCTGCCTCTCCTTTGGAGTCCTATTATGGAAGCTTGTAAGAATCATCAGAGTTGGAGTGCCTAATTTATCATTATATATCATTTTGTGAGTAGTAAATAATAGGGCACCTTATATTTTGTGAGTAATGGGATTTTTCATCTTTTCTCGGAGACTAGCTTTGAAAAAAGGTTTTTGTTTACGGAGAAACATTCTTCCCTCTACAACTGAATACGCCTCTCGACGTAAATATATGTTAAAATATATTGATTCATATTGATGCCTCTATAATTAGAGTGTATACATATATTCTAATTAAAATTTATTTAAAATAAAATAACTTAAATAAACATATTTATTATTTACATGTAATTAGCCGATAGCCTTTTATTTGTGCACAAATTTAAGCAGTCGTTGTAGGGAGACTGGCTTTGGTTCGTCTCATCTTTTACAAATTTCTGCTTTGGTCGGTCTTCATGCTATTTTTCTTCCAAACACTATACATATTTCTAATCGGCACCATTGACAACACAACATAATTTGTGCAGAATCTTGAGCTACATCACTCGCCATGGTGAGTGATTTTGTATTTTTGCAAACCTATACTCTGGCAAGATCATTTTTTATTTCATTCTAAAAGAAAATTGTCTATATCCTTTTGGGATTTCTCATCTTTTCTCGGAGTCGATGCTAAAAAGGCTCTCTTGCGTTGAACCTTCTCTCCCCACATCCACTCCCAATCCCACATCCAGTCTCCTTAAGTCTAGGGCTAGAGGTTGTGCACCTGCCTCTCCTTTAGAGTCCTATTATGGAGGCTTGTAAGAATCGTCAGAGTTGGAGTGCCTAATTTATCATTATATATCATTTTGTGAGTAGTAAATAATAGGGCACCTTATAATATGCTCTTTGCAACTCCGTAGGCACTGGCGTGTTCATTGAATCATATGCTACCTTTGATGATAAATATATCATATGCTTATGTTACGAAGTTGGAATAATTATCTAGTCTCTTGTTCACATACGAAACAAGGGCTGTGGTGCAGCTGCAGTCCCTGCCTAAAGCCATAAAGTGAAATATATACTCTAGAGGTATAAAGCTCTAGATTTGCAAATTCCATCTGTGTAATGCAATGGCTATTGAGAGTTTCTAAAGCATTTTCCAGAAATTCATTTTGTGCATTTCCTGCAAATCACATGCATTGAGAAAGTCCTACAACCCCTAAGCATGCATGCAAAACTATTATGCACAATGCAGAGTCCAACTGCCTAGTCCATTAGCCAGGTGTCTTCCATTTTCCTTCACTTTTTAAAACAAAAGTTCTCCATTTCCCCAAAGGAAAAATCCAAAATCCAACAAAGAAAATATTTGCTACCTTTTAAAGACAAATATACTACAGGTGTACCTCAATCAAACATTTCTCCTCATTTTTTCACAATCTTTGCTCCACTAACTATACACTGAGATTAAAAACAGAAATGAGACACAAACACAAGTAGAATTTAGCTGAAAACATATCAAACCCTAATCAATCACATTGAAATATCCTCAGTAAAACAACATCAGAAACCCTTAAGATTTAATTTACACTATGATTATACATTAAAAATATAGAATATATACATACACACACACACACACACACATATATATATATATATATATATATATATTTTTTTTTTTGATGTTGTAGAGAATTAATTATATTAATCTATTTGAAACCTTTATATCAATACATATATTTTGTAGAAAATAAGATACGTTAATTCATTGAAAATTGAAAATAAAATATATATTAAGATATATTGATTCATATATACGTTAATTCGTTGAAAACAAAATATGTTAAAATATATTGATTCATATTGATGCCTCTATAATTAGAGTGTATACATATATTCTAATTAAAATTTATTTAAAATAAAATAACTTAAATAAACATATTTACTATTTATATGTAATTAGCTGATAGCCTTTTAATTGTGCACAGATTGAAGCAGTCGCTGTAGGCAGACTGGCTTTGGTTCGTCTCATCTTTTACAAATTTCTGCTTTGGTCGGTCTTCATGCTATTTTTCTTCCAAACACTGTACATATTTCTAATCGGCACCATTGACAGCACAACATAATTTGTGCAGAGCTGCAGAGAATTTTCGAGGTTGAGATTGTTGGTTGGGATTTTAGGTACAACATTGAAGGATGGCCGAATATTCACACTAGCAATAATTCGACACACTTAGCTGTCCAGGTCTCTTTGTAATCCAAGTCTCTTGCCACACAACTTATCTGCACGACAATTCTTTCATTGCACAGATTGGCAGCCATTTTGAACTAATTTACAGATTTTATAAAAATGGTGAGTTAATCTAGTTGTTTTAATGTGTTCTGCTTATGTATATTAAGAGTTTTAATCTTATAATCTTGTACTTATACAGAAAAATGTTCATAGATTTACAAGTATTAGGGTTTTAACGTGGAAAACCTAAAACTATACGGTAGAATATTGATATGTCTGCTTTATCGAGAAGTTAATTCAGCATTGCATTCATTGTTTATTTATATAATCTGATTTTCCTGGAATTTCCAACTTTTATATTCATTAATAAGAGAAATTTCAAAATTCCGTTAGCCAAGTTTTTGTGTAGTGAATTTGAAATAAGAGTAATGTGCTAATAGGAAGTTCTGAAATATTGGAACTTAAACACTCTATGGACTCTAATCTAGAAGAATCTTGCAAGAAGAAGACCTTATGTTTTTCATCATAGTTAACCTAAACTGATATTTTTTATATTTCTTTGAGCTAAAAGGATTTGTTACCATTTGATACTTACAAACAAATTGAAATTTCCATCCTGGAAAATAAATAGTAGTTCCAATCTGTCATGTCCATTGTCTATAACTCTTGTTTGATTTTCTGAAAGAGGGCGATTTCCTCCTTAACAAAATATAAAACTTAGCTGTTGAAGGAGTTAAATAATTTGTGCTAGCAGCTCAAGAATGGAAAATACAACTCTTTCTTTGTTTAAGTTAACTGGGAATACCAGCAGGTCCAGATCAGTTTCTAGCGACAAACAGTCATTAGTCCTGTATGTTGGCCAAGTAGTGGATCACTTTTTTGCAAGACAGAGATTTGAACTCAAATCACTTTCCATATGAATGGTGCACTCTACTGTTGCATCACAACCCCATGGACTGGAAAATACTATATTGATCCTTACTCATTTTGAAGATATTTTAATATACAGTGTCTTTGAGTTTAGGTGTAGAACAGTCCCATCTTGCTTTAGAGTTTGTTGAGCTTTGGGCTATAAGCAACTGAATGCATATTTTATTAGAGAAATTGAATCTTCCATAATCTGTAATGATTAGTAAAAATTGTTTTAGAATACTAATTGTTTGGAAAAGAACAATTGGATCAACATTTCAGAATATGCTTTGCATGAGTGATTCACTCTGATGATGGTCCGCAAATAGTGGCCAGAAATGTGGGTTGAACAGCTCAAATCATAGACATATTCTTTGTCTGTTGGATTTGTAAGCAAGAAAATTAGAACAAACAATATGCATTAAAAACAACAATTTAAAACACAATTACTCTAATCCATGCAAACCTCCAATTGAGCTTCAGATGTGATATGCCTAAGATGTTGTTGATATATGGATGCTCGTTTCATTAGCGTAACCGTAGCATTCTTTGGATGATAAAATTAGCATCATTACTTTGTATTGATGATTGGTGATGAAGAGGATGGGTTGAGGATGCAGTTGTATATTTTCGGGAGGATGAATGGATGGTCCAGATTTGATCTTGATTTCCTTTGATTTTGTAGTTAATATGTGGAGGTGGTAATTTTGAATAAGTTTGATAATTATTTTAATTTTTTAACTAGATAATGATTATTAGTCAACTAAATTTGATGGGCGAGTGAATTGGATTGACTGGTGAGTTAGGAGAAGTGAACTATTTGCATGACATAATTAACTAAGTGCATGGAAGAGTTGATTGATTGCAAGGATGTGTGAAGTGAGGAATTGACTAATTGCATGAGGGAGTGAATTGAATAGGTTGGTGAGTGGACTGATTTGACTAATGAGCTAACTAATTTTGATATATTGGTTAGATAAATGAGATGGAATTTGAAGATTTAATTATTTATTTAATTGATAATTGGAGAATATGAGGTGTAATTGCATTTAATTTATTTAAATATTTGTGGGAAATTAACTCATTTTAACTAAATAATGGGGAATTATTTAATTACATGATGATGGATAATTAAATAGATAATAAGATGAATATTAATGAAGAATAAAGGAGGAATATAGAAGAATGATGTTGATAATATAATGATAACAAAAGTGGAATTATTTTGAAGTCTTTGCCTAGAGCTTTTCACATGGACAATTAGATGATTCTGTTTCTGAATAACAACCTTGAAGTATGTATTATGCAAAATGATTGTACTTTGCTACCATATAGTTCACTTGTATAGAGCTGTGTTTGTCATACATTTTTTGTAAATGAAAGATACATGGTTATGTGTTCAATTAAACAAACATGTTCTGTTCTTGTGAGCTGTGGTCAACATTTTTTTATTTAACATGTCAGTGCAATATCTCATAGATAATAATTTTCTACAGGTTAAGAAAAGGACATCCCGTCAAAAAGTGAAAGATAAAGCCAATAAAAATGCTTCTGCAACTACAACGGTATGACTCAGCACAATTCGTTATAACTTTTAGCTTTGAGATTACCAGTGTAAGCAGCTAAAGGCATGTTTTTAAAAGTCTTCTGTGATCTTGAATCTTGTGTTTTAACTATTGATCATGTATGTTTTTGTTGCATTGTTATTGTTTAGGAAGAAACTGCATCTACACCAGCAGAAGGAAGGTTTGTGATAATTTTTTGCAACATCTGAGCTTGTAGCTCTTTGAACATTTGCTTGAAGTCTTCATCATCAGTATATTCTTTTTTATAAGCTTCTTTTGTAAAATGATCCAGTTGTGTAACCATAGCCAAACTAGAAATTGATTTGGAAATAGTTAGTCTAGAATCTAGATAACATATCTGCCACCACGTTAGAACTTCCTCTTTTATTTTTGATCATTAAATGAAATTACAGTAAGAATTCCATCCATTTGCAATGTTTTGCTTGTTGCAATCTATTTTGTGCTTGTGAATATTGTAGAGATTAATGGTGAGCATGCACAATAGTTTTTTAACCAAATAGCTAATGGCTCCATTTTTTAGTAGCTTGAATTAGTTCATAGAATTCTCTTATATAATTAGGATATCCTCTAATTTTTGAAGCAAAAACCTTTGAATGATAACAAATGTGCTTGCCACCTTGAAGCAAGATGACACCCCTATAATGTTCACTTGCATCAACCTCTACCTAAAAAGGTAGTTGTAAGTTAGGGAGAGCAAGTAGAGGAGCATGGTTTATTTTATATTTTAATGTTTCAAAAGCTTCATCACGTTCTTACTTAAATGAAACTCCTCTGTGTAGTTGCAACTTGGAGTAAAGGTGAGGCTATAGATGAAAATGAAGGAATAAATTTCCTCATACATTAAGTAGTCCTTATGAAACTCCTAGTTCCAGGAGCACTTTTTGGTGTAGGCCAAATTTGATATAGGTTTGACTTTTGAAGGATCTATTCTCAATTCCCCTTGCTCAACTACATGACCTAGATATACCAATGATTGTTTGTTACATTTACATTTTTTCATGATACATAGTAGTTATTTTTCTTTCAATATTTGCAAGACTTTTTTTATATGGGTGAGATGTTCTTCCTTAGTAGCACTCAAAATTAGGATGCCATCTAGATATGCAATCATAGATGTATCTATGAAATCCCTTGAAACTATTACAAAAATAGCACACAAAAAGTTAACCAAGATTGCATAAAAGTCTATTCAGAAATAAGGAGCAAAAGCATCCTTATGTAATTACAAATATCTTATCCGCAAAGGATAAGGATGACAACTCATAAAGCAAAAAGGTAAATCTTGTCCACAAAGGATATGACTGACAAATATCTTATCCACAAAGGATAAGGATGACAACTCATAGGAAAAATATCTAAAGTCAACATGACTTAATTAAAGAAGATTCCTAAAGTCTATCCTAAAAGCTAATTGACCTTACGATATAAAACATTACTTTAATACCCTCCCTTAATGGTCATTCTATTAACTACACCAAACTTATCCTAAAACTTTACAAATTTGTCAGGGCTCAAGGACTTGGTAAGAATGTTTGCAGTTTGGTCCTCAATTGGACAATATTGTAACATCATTGATCCATCTTCTACAAGTTGCTTAATGAAATGATAATGAAGCTCCACATGCTTGGTATGCTCGTAGAAGACTGGATTCTTGGCAAGCTTTAACACTCCTTGATAGTCACAAAACAAGGGTGAAGGCCTTGCTTGAGACATTTGCATGTTTGAAAGCATCCTTCGAAGCCACACTGCCTCACATGTTGCTTTGATTGTTCTCCAATACTCTGCTTCTGTCCAAGAAAGAGCTACTGCCTGCTATTTCTTACTAGTCCATGTGACTACACCCGTACCAAGATTGAAAACATATCCGGAAGTGGACTTCCTATCATCAACAAAACCTGCCCAATTTGAATCTGTGAACCCAACCAGCCTAGGATCTTTGCTTTTGCTATATATAGAATGCCAAAGTCAAGTGTCCCTTTCACATATCTCAGTACCCGCTTCGCGGAAACCCAATGTTCTGCCTTTGGCGGAAACCCAATGTTCTGCCTTTGGGGCTGTCATAAAACAGGAAATGTAACTCAAAGCATAACTCAAATTAGGTCTAGTGGCTGTAAGATAGATAAGACTTCCCACTAGTTGCCTGAATGCTGACTCATTGATTACTTTTGAGTCACTTTTGGCTGAAAGCTTCAACCCTTTCTCCATAGGTGTGGATGAGATTTTGCAATCTCTCATTCTAAACTTGTCTAGCAAACTTTGGGCATATTTAGACCAAGAAATAAAAATACCACCATCTGCCTGCCAAACCTCTACACCTAGGCAATAATGTAGGAGGTCTAAGTCTGTCATGTCAAAATCCTTACATAAATTACGTTTGATTTCTTCAATCAAATGTGCCTCACTACTAGTAATGATGATATCATCCACATTAATGACTAGAAGGATGATTTCATTGTCTATGCTTTTGACGTATAAATTTGGATCTGAAGGACTTCGTTGGAATCCTTGTTGATCCAAATACTTATCAATCTTTATGTACCATGACCTGTGTGCCTGCTTCAGGCCATAAAGAGCCTTTGTCAGTTTGCATACCTGATGCTCCTTTCCTACAACTTGAAAACCTTGAGGCTAAGTCATGCATACTTCTTCCTCTAAGTTATCGTTGAGGAAGACCTCTTCACGTCCGTTTGATGGACTTTCCAGCCAAACTGTTTTGACATGGCTAGAACTAACTAAATGGTGCTCATCTTTGCTGTAGGAGCAAAGGTCTCCTCATAATCAATACCTTCTCTCTACGAGAACCCTTTAGCCATCAACTGTGCTTTGTATTTGTCAAGTGTACCATCAGCTTTGTACTTGAGTTTGTACACCCATTTGCAACCAATGGGTTTCTTCCTTGGTGGAAGATTTGAAAGAACCCAAGTCTTATTTTTCATAAGACTTTGATGTTCGGTTTCCATAGCATTTTCCTATTCAGGTTTATCTTATGCCTCAACAAACACCTATGGCTCATACACTCCCTGAATATTGGCCATAAGAGCAAAGTTAACTGTGTTCTGCTTGCTCTTGCCTCTGGATGATTGACCCTTGACGATTTCTTCATCCCGAACATCACCAATGAGTTTTTTCCCAACACTTAGGTCTCTTTGTAGAAAACCCTTCATCCAAATCAGCTTGGTCATCATGACTTGGGCTGACTGGTACTATATCATTTGGATGCTGATCCACGTTTTCCTGAAGAAAATCATCTGGTACTGGTACTTGCCTGGGAGATTCCACATGTTTGGAATCATCAAAGTCCCCACTTCAGGTGTAGCTAATGGAAGCTGGACATCTAAATCTTTAGCCTTCAGAGGCTGATCTTCAGTACTCTTGATGTTAGAAGAGAGTTGAAAAGGTCCAACTTCTTCATCAATCACCACATCCCTGCTGAATGTTGAAGATGATATTATTAATCAAACTGTTATTGCATAGAAATATAAAAAGACACTAATTTCTCAGATATTCAATGCATACAACCAAATTGACGTGATTACATTTCAATACATCAGCTTATATAAGCCTCTCCTTTCTACCACCCGACAACTACCTCTCTAACTTACCATAACTACTTCTCCACACAACAATATTAATTATTTACTAACCTGCAAGTATTTATTTATTAATTATCTAACTATATACTAAACTATAAGATGTAATAAATCAAACAGGGAGTGCATCAATATCAACACCTTTAACTTGAATTTTGATGTTAAACAGTTCTTTGTGAACTGACAAACCAACTTAGAAGTGCATCAATTTCTTTGACCTTTTTACCTTTTCAATGGAGAGATTAGAGTTTTTCTTGCCTTGCTTATGAGGGTTTTTTCAAGGATGTAACTTTCAACAAGAGGACTTGAAATTACCGTCTTTACCACAATGATCATAATCTGCAGATTTCGCTCATGGAATTTAGCTTATTTATCTTGGCTTTAGCTTCAGTTATCCTTGGAGAGGATGGAGGACTATTTATTTCAAGATGGCTATGAAGGCCTCCAAGGTACTTCATCAAGACCTCCATGTTGATATATGCTTTGACACACTCAGCAATTCATGTGAAATACAAGGTGTACTCACCTCTCCTGAAAGGACATCAATCTCCTAAAGACGATTAACAACCCCAAGGTCTTTGTAAACAGGTCTTGGCCATTTGTAAGGTAACTCCGTGACCTATGTGTTACTGTTCCAATCAAGGGCCTGCAGTGTTTCAGACGTTTTCTAACATTCAAGAGGTAATTGCACAAATATGATCAGTGTTTCAGATTTAACCATGCATATGGAAATTGATCCTCACATTTGGTGCCAGCAAATGCCACTTTTCAGCTCATAAACCAGCAATAAATCAACTTGCAATCATTAGATTTTAACCTTATAACAGAAAATTACATGGAGAAGTCCTAAAACTAATCCTAAACTACTCAGATTTGGAAAAGAAACCACAAAAGATAAAGAGTTTAGAGAGAAAATAACTAAAATCTAATCTTACTTCCTCATTTCACACATCACCAATGAATAGACAAATTTGCAAAAGAACCGTTCTTGATTTGGCCCCAAAATCAGCAACCAAGATGCAAGAAGGTGCAATCTCTAAAGGGAACCAACCATGCAAGCTGCTGCAAAGACCACCTGATCCTCAGCATAGATTGAAGAATAGCTCCCACAGCTGATTTGCAAGTGTTCAGTTTGACCATGCTAGGCATCTTACAATCAGCAAGATACCAGTGATATGAAATACATCACAAAATCATCAATACCTATAAACTAGATGCTTGAAATGAAAGAAAAATGCACTTAGAGTTCAGAAAACCAAGTAGAAGTAGAAGAAATTCAGAAAAATGGCATTATATTGCCTTCAAGTTCACAAGTTTCCAACTCTTACAATGTCATTTTGCTGTCCTTTTGTAGAAACCACCATTAAGACACCGAGTTTTTTGGCATTACATAATGGCCAAGATCAAAAAGATCCAATGGCTCAGATTTAACCTTATTTATTATGGGAAGGTTTCCATTGTTGAAAACAACATTCTCTATGATTTGATCAGGTTTTACTTTTGGTGGCAGCACATTTCCAAGGTGAATTTCACTTTTTCTTTGATGTATCTTCTCAAGCGAGTTTTCTCTCTTTTGTCTAGGTGATTTGGGAATGCAATTTCCAAAATAACAACTTCAGTTGACAAGCCATATGCTGTTATAGAAGGTTCCCAAATCATGTAGTATGCCTTCTTTCCTTAACAAATTCATCGCTTCATGTTTCGCTTTCTTCCTTGTATGGTTATGCAACCAGGACCTTTGGAGTTGTCATCTCCACAGCAGCAAATCAGGAGTTTTGGAGCAGCAACATGATAGATCAGTAGCAACTTTCTCAAGCACATGTTCAACAACTTTCTCAAGCACATGCTCAGCAACTTTCTCTTTGTTCATCTCATCATCTTCACTATCTTACTTCTCTCTCTTTCAAGATCTTGCTTCTTTCTTTCAGGGCTCTTCTTCCTTGCGATAAACTCTTGTTCTGATTTAGTTTCCATGGTGTATCAGCAAGAACTTATCCTGATCAGTTACCTTCTCCTTCTGCAATAAATTTCTCTTTGTTAGACCTAAACCATATTCTCTAGGTCCTGCAAGATCTTTAGCCCTTAGACAGAAACTAACACAAAGTACACAAAGTAAAAGTGAAAATAATGAAAATCTTCATCAGACATTAGACATTCATACCTTTCACCTTGTCATTCGTACAAATCCAAGCCATTTTATACAACCTTACTAGCATTTTGGGTTTGAAACTATCTAATCAAGTGTCAAATTTGTTTTTTTCTACCAACTTCACCAAATTTGGTGTCCTTCAATTGATCTCCGCTGCTATACCATGATGCATGACTGTTTCTGCCATGTGACATTCTCAAACAAAATCTTGATAACAGCCCTAATGCTGCTCACAACATTTGCTTTTGACTCATGGCTTTTCTCTGTCTTGAATGTCAATCTAGGATTCCTTTTGGGCATGCATGATACCTTTGGTGTGTTCACTTCTTACCAAATCTGATAGGGAGGGTTCCTGATTGTTTTGCCAACCTCCTAAGGCTTTTGACTGTCCTTCAGGGGCTGACAGTTGATTGCCACAAGCCATCTCAACCTCTCTAACTCAGCTCCAATGTAATGGAATTACCCAAGGACATTATTGGGATGGTTACACTAAGTTGACCTGATTATTTTAGACCCCACGAATATCCTTTTACTGATAGAACTGCTTGTAACAGTCTCCATAAACTTATGACAGTCCATACTTCATGACTGTCATGGCTGTCAAGTGTCAACCTATTACTTTGGACTCTCCAGATGACCTATACTTCTTCAATGACTGTTAGGACAGTCCTAATTATATGGTATGACTGGTTGAAGTACCTCAACTGCCTCTTGGTTTGGTATGACAAACACTCGTCTAGCTTTGATGTCTTTTAGCTTGCACAAGTGATGTGACAATGCGTATTGTCCAAGGAGAATGGCTGCCATTCTGGATGGAGAGATCGATGGCTCTCATGAGGGTCTATGGAGGTTGAGAATAGCCCTTCTAGGGTTTAGATAGTACTCATGATTGTTCAATTCAAACCTAGGGCTGTCCTTGTTACTTTTTAAGATTGTGCCCACAACTTCTAAAGAGAAAAGGTTGACATTTCTAGCTCCCAGAAGCATGACAATTCTTGGTCATAACAGTGTTCTATGACATTCTTCTAGGCTGTTCAAAACAGTCAAATTTAATGAGTGATTGATCCTTCCTTGGTATGACATGGTCTGTATGACAGCTTCTTATCTTCCATGACAATCTTGGATTTTCATAGCAATGATATGAGATGATTTGACTACTCCTTAATGATTTAACAACCTTATAGTGTGCTCAGATCATCTTTTCAAAATTGACCACCGGCTGCTCCTGGCAATCATTTCATATTTATCAAGAGTTAGGAATATTTCCCTGCTAAAATACTGTCTTTTGCCTGTATGCAGCCTTGTCTATCATTAAGACAGCCTTTCATTATCATGACAATCATCTTTTTTATATCCTTAGACTGATATAACAACTTTATATCCTTAGGCAATGAGTGCTAAGTGCATCATTCATTCTCACGAGAGATGGGTTTGTGCGAACCACTTTTCATTCATTCTCACGAGAGATAGGTCAATGAGTTTGACTCAAAAACTATGCAGTTGAATCCTGAAATAAATATCATAATTTAATGTACTGCAGAAATTACCTCCCACTTGTCAATGTATGATCTAAAAGGGCTCTATAATGAATGATTCATAAGGCACAACACTTGCTGAAGGTTTTGCAAATGGGATAGCAAGCTAAGTGGGCTTGATCTTGGGGGAAACACCATGGTCAAGGGATTTGAGTGGGAGTAGTACTGGGATGTGTGACCTCTTGAGAAGACCTGATGCTTCACCCCTGTGAGCATCACCTAGATGCAATGAGTCCTAAGTGGACCATTCATTCTCATGAACCACTATTCATGAAATATGGGTTGATGAGTTCGACTCAAAAACTTTGCAGTTGAATCCTGATATAAATATCATAATTTGACACACTGTGAAAAAATACCTCTTGTTAGCTTTCCATACATATAAAGCAGTCTCCTTTACTTTGCATACTTGTCTTATGGGATATTGTAACATCTTCCCCTGCTTGGCAAGCCTCATAACAATGCCTGGATTATTAAGATAGTCGCTTAGGTAAGCAACAGTCCTTGCATAACCATTATAACAACTTCTAGATCTAGATGACAATCTTGGGTGATATTTTAGGGAATATGACAGTCATAATTGTTGCTAGTCGCCTTCTTATGGTTAAATGGCTAAGTTACCGGTTCGGGTACAAGAACCCGGTACGTGGGTACGTGAAATTTTTTTTAGGGGTTTGTGTACGTATGCGTATGTGTATATATATTATATATATAATAATATGTATTATATATACAAAAGTAAGAGAAATATACAGAATTGTAAAACTAAATCATTTCATAGTATGATACTTGATCATTGATCAATGCCAAATGCCAAAGATAAATATTAAATGCCAATTGATAGTTGAAAAATATTGAAATACGCCATATCAATGAGGGAAATATAGAAATCATCACAATTTAAATTACTGAATTACAAAATGTAGTTCATGAAAGTTGAAACATGATTCAATGTTCATTGTTCAATGCTCATCAATCATCAAAAGGATTATCAAAAAAATCATCGTGACTTGGATTTTCAGCAGCTTCAACTTCAAGATCATCATCATTTGAACCCAAAGCTTCAACTTCATGATCATCATTATCATCCACATCATCCATAGTGGCTCTAGCAAGATCCTGAATGGTTAAATCCAAGTCAACAGACTCGGGTGCTACATCCCAAAGCTTCGCTGCCCCCTTCTTGTATTGAGGCTCCTTACGTGACAGAAGACGCAAATTGGAATGAATAAACACCAAGTCTTCAGCTCTTTTTGCAGCCAACCGATTACACTTCACTGAGTGGATAAAGGAGTATGTACTCCAACTCCGTTCAGCAGCAGAAGAGCTTGCAACTTGTTGAGAAAACCAACAAAATAAAAAATAAAAAATGCAAGATAAATTCAAGAATGTTAAGTGTTAAATTCTACAATACAAATGGCAAAAAGAAAAACTTACTTGTGAGAGCATTTTGATTGCAAGAGGTTGGAGGTACATATAATCTTGACCATGGAGGTACCACCATGTAATAGCATCCATTTTGCATTGGTCTTTGACAACAGAAGGGGAAAGATTTTTTCTTGAGATAAACATTCCAAACTCTTTCATAACGCTTGTCTGCACTTCTGGATCAGTGAAGAGTCTATTAAATGCCCTCTTATACCCTCTAGCAACTTCAGAATCTCTATATGGCGGTATTCTCCCTGGGATAGGAAGTACTTATGTGGTATAGTACCTTGGAGATAGGGCATATGCAATGAGGTGCAATGGTGTTGTCATCTTGTTCCAATGATGAAGAACAATTGCTTCCACCCTTTTGTAAAAGGTGTCTTCAGGATCATTCTCTCTCTTTTTTATTTCAATTTTTATTTTCTCCAACATTGTGTCCATGCTATCATAGACATCCCCCAAGCATGGTTCATCTGTATCAGCAAACCGAAGCATAGACATGATAGGTTCGGTGAACTCCAATAAATAATTCACACAATCCCACCAATCGTCATCCAAGATCAATGCCTTGACCTTTTGGGCCCTCTCTGAATTTGATTCTTCCATATACCCCATTGGTTGCTAATAACCATTTGTCTCAATGCCTCTTTCACCTTCACAAGTTGTCTCAGAACAATTGTGTGAGATGCAAATCGGGTCTCAGCAACTTAAGAACATGTTAATAGTAAGTTAATAACACATTTAAAATATGTAAATTAGTAAATAAGTAAAAAAAATATTTTATTCAATTATGTAAAACATGACATAAATGAAACTAAATAAATTAAATTTACCTTCAACAATCCCAATCTTGAAAAATTTCTGAAAATTGCTTGTGACATATGGTGGTTTGTCACAAACATCTGGATCTCCTCACCCTCCTGGTATATTTCTTTCACCCACACTATTTGGTTGCCAATTGCTTGCATCACCAAATTGAGGGAGTGTACGGTGCAAGGTGTCCAAAAGATGTGCTCATATCTAGCCTCTACCAAAGCACCTGCAGCCCTCCAAACTTTTGCATTGTCCGTAATTACTTGGACAACATTTTCACTACCCACCATCTCTATGGAGTCAATGAGAATCCTAGAAATAAGCTTTGTATCTTTCACTTCCCCTTCACAGTCAACTGCCCTCAAAAACATTGCCCCCTTGGGGGACACTGCAATAACATTGATCAATGGACGATTTTTGCAATCTTTCCATCCATCGGAAACAATAGATACACCTGTTTCAATCCAAGAATCTCTAATTGGTTTTAGTTGGCCCTCTATAGATTTCTTCTCTTTTTGCAATAAGGTGGTATGCACCTTTTCATACCTAGGACTTGTGAAACCAAGAGGTGCACTATTTATTGCTGACACCATGTCCCGCCAATATGGTGATCTCACCAAGTTGAATGGAAGACCATTGGCACAGAGGCAATGTGCAATTTTTTCTTTAGCAATATCTCTTGCCTCCATTTTAAATGCCCTCTCCAATGGACCTCTCTTGCGGGTGGTGATTTGTTGTTCATCTTCATCTTCCTCTTCCGTAGAGGGCATAGACAAGAAGGGATGTTTGGAGGCCCTAATTGTTTGAGAGGGTAATGTTGGTGTTTTTTTCTTTCCGAAAGAATAACCACTTTCTTTTCATTTTGCAATTAATTTGTCAGCATCTTCTTGTTCTTTTATAAATCCTGTTACTTGTACAGGATACAACCCCTTCTTATTTGGGCCCACACACATATTAATCCCTTTGCTACTAGGGCCCATAAAATGAAGTTTCACTCGGTAATAGGAGCTACTATATTGTGCATTGCAAAAATTACACTTCCAAACAAACCCCCCACCTCCAGAAAGTTGTGAAATTCTTGTGGTATGTCTCCATAAAGGAGATGCTTTATCAATTTTGTAATTTTGACTTCCCTTCCCACCCACTGAACTTTGACTATTGGCCATTGTTGTAATCTAAAAAAAAAATGAAAAAAAAAACATACTTCAAAAACTTCTTCACAAACTTGAAAAAATTCATCAAAAGACTAAAGAATAGGGTTTTAATGCATACCTTAAACACTTAAATCTCCTTTGTGGAAGCTATTTGGCACTCCACAATCGATCTCCTTCGAATACAATCACCTCCCTTCAAAATGCCAAGATGGAGAGAAAGTATGGTGAGAGCAAAATGAGAGGTAAAAATGATATGTTTGAGTGTTAAAAGGCCTCATATTGGGGCGTTTTAGGGTCAGGAGAAAACAAATAATAAAATAATTGTTTTTGACAAGTGTTTGGGCCCACTTTATAAGTGTTGGGCCGTGGGTTCTCCTGGGTTTGCCCTTGATACGCTTGGGTCCGCGCACCACAGGCGTGGGTTCGTGTTGGGTTTGTATTGGGTGCGCGCCCGACACTGTAGGTTCATCCGGGTGCACGGGTGTGCACACCTGGGCGAACCCACAGTGCTGGGCGCGCACCCTGTGCGCACCTAGCACGTACCCACAGGTGAACCCTAACTGGGTTCAAGGCCTGTGGGTACGAACCCTACAACTTAGTTAAATGGTCTATTCGACCTTTTTTTAGGATAACAAACCCTTGAGTATGACAACACTAGTAAGATGCAGAACCTACTTGGGATAAAAGGACTGCAGTAGTGTTAAAGAAGTCACTTGACTGTACTTATAATGTTTACTTGCAGGAGCCCTTTGTATGTTGTCATGTTCCTTCTTGGCTCGATTGCCGGGACCTGAATTAATAGGTGGGGGGTTTAACACCTCTTAAAATAAATTAATAAATATTTAATAATAAATATAAAATAAAGTTGAAATTAAAATTTTAAATTCTGGTGCCATTGTTTGAGGCCCTATGAACCTAACTTGTAGGTTAATATAAAAAGAAGATCCTGGCGTCATTTTGGACATGGAGAATTGATAAGAATTTTGGGAATATTTTTTCTAAGTTGGTTTGCAGGACGAAAACCCTGGCAGGCCTTCAAGGTTAGGACGAACCCTTAACCTTGTCTTATCAGTTTTCCTCTATGTTGTGTCATTTCCAGTTCTGAAATTCCTTGGTGTTTCCAACACCAGATTTACAGGAGGTTGTCAAGAGTTTTCCAGCATCATACCCTTCCAGTTAGACAGGATTTTGTGAACAGTTTCTGTAGGGCAGCAGTGGACACCATTATTACTGTGAGTCAATCTATTGCACTAGGCACATTGAAGGGGAGCAATCTACAGATCCTAATCACCATTAATCTCTGCACCAGGGGTGTCCACACTCAAAATTTAGGTCTGTGTGCAGATTGAAGGGAGACTTGTATGCAAGTCAGATCCAGTGTCCTCATTTGTAGGCTAACAACCCTAGTTGAGGAGCCATATCTCTAAGCTGTCACCAAATTGGAAGAGGGACCAGACATTACTTCTCAGGGCGAACCTATCTGGAGGGGACCCTGGCTCCCTGTGGCCCCACAGGTATTTTGCAGCTCCAACATACACAGATCTGGGGTCAAACTTAAGAGGACAGAGTAAATCAACAGCCTTTAAAGCTCAGATCCACCTTCCTGGAGGCGTCTACAGTAGAGATATCTAGCCCTAGGTGCCACCTCCTGCTAGCTGCTATCACCTTCTGACAGGTCATTCATGAAGATCATGTTGTGACAGCGCCTTGGGGTCTGTGTACTTCTAATCCCTTCAGGGAAATTGTCAATCAGACTACTCCTGATGTGCACTTGTTTGGCTGGGCTGTCAATCTAAAGTCTGGATGTGAATTTGATATCAGAAATTTGCAGTTTGTGTTGTTTGCTGATTGCTGTTACAGTGTTTAAGTGAGATTTGGTATTGATATTTCAATCTTTTCATTGTTGTTACTTGTTGTGTGCTGATTGACTACAAATAGGAGTTATTTTGAGCATAACAAACCCTAACCTAGCAATTTAAAGTTGATTAAAACCCTAGGGTCATCACATATGTACCCTTGTTTTGAGATACAAAACAATAATCTTTGCTAAAAAGATGATAGTTCTCTGTACCTAGGGCTAGATTGACATGTGATTTGACTCCCTTGACAGCCTATACTGTCCTATGATTGCTACCTTACATGATATGCGAGTGAATTCCAATTAGCATGACTTTTCATTCTTGACTTCAAGACTGATTCATGATTACATGCTTTTCTATAATAGTCAGAGCTCGTCTATTGGCCTTGTTAGGGCTATCTTAATGTGGGAATGACATGCCTGACTTGATGCAACTGTCCTCCCTTGTGGTAATGATAATCTCCTAGGTGATATGCCTGTGATCTTGTGATTTGACTATTAGATAACTCCAATAACAGTTAAGAAGAATTACCTTTTCATGACAGTTTCTGAGCGATCAAACAATGCATCAAGAATGTAACAGAGTCAGGGCCAGTCCAACAGTGTTGGTGGCATGTTAGATTGACCACATGACTGTCCACTATTGGGTAATGACACTCCTACCACTTGCATGCTACTCTTTGTGTGTCATGACAATGATATGGGCATGAATGCTGGTGACATAATTGCTCTTCGATATATACAACAGCACAACTACCTCATGATCCCTTATGATAGGCTTTGGGTAGGACATGATGACTGTCATATGATGATATAGCTGTCTGCTCATGTCTTGGTGGCTGCATTTTGCCCTTAGGACTACTATGGCAGTCCTCCCTTGACCTAAGAGCCTCAGGACTTCATGCAATAGGTGTAGACCCTATTCAAAATGGGTAAACTGAACAAACAAGAGGAGATTTAACAAAGGCAATTAGATCGGCAGGACTCATCATTTTAATCACATCCATAACAACCTGATGAACCTGATGCAGATGATCCTGCAATACAGAGAGCAAAGCAATGTTAGCCCCTTAACAATATGGTTAGATTCAACAACATCACTACATCAAGTGGCACATCCAATCAACAAAGATAAAACCCTACAATCCATCCTGTTGTTTGTATCCTACCTTCCTCTATCTCTCTGCGTGACAAAACAAGGAAAATGTCAGATGCTTGACACATATACACAAATGTCAAATAATAGATTTTCCATGAAAATAAAGCCATTGTATATATTGATGCAACTTGTATCTCAACAATTTGACCTCTGATAGATCTTTTCCTTTCATCCTTTGCTCAGAGTAGCAAATGACTGTGGCCAAATGCCCAAAATAACTACTTGTATGCACTCAACATGGTGCTAGGCCCAAAAATCAGCAAGATAACATAATACAGAAATAACCTAGGCAAAGGACAAGCTATCCCTCCCAGACTCTCGCCAGAAAATAAGCATGAAAATCAATTTTTAAAAGCCAAAACAGCTGTTAACAGATCTTGAATAACCCCCACCTGTGTGTGAAAGCTGGCAAAGGGAGATGGGCACCCAGAAATGTGCTTTTACAGCTGTTGCAAAGGTCCAAAAGTAAAAAAGACAGCTGACAAGGCATGAAGGGCAACTCAGGGTTTACTTTGAAGAGGAGGTTATCAAAGTTAAACTGAAGGGTAATGAAATTTTAGATATTAAAGATCATGCAACTAATTGCACCATCTATGGTCGAGATTTAAAGTGCTAAATCTAAGGGTTTGAATTTAAATTCTTATTGCAAAATCCCTTTCCGTCCTTTGTAAATTTGAATTAGTTAGTGCCCAAATGGGCTATGAAGCTTGTTTAGGGTGTTTAAGTGCAACGTGAGGGTTTTAGGTAGTTTGGAAAGCTTTTGGGCATGTGAGAGGGTTTATAAGGCACTGAAGAGGCTTGGACAGCTGAAAGAGGTCTATGACAACCCAAGGAGAGTTGCAGAATCTCAGACACCAAATTTCCATCCCAAATGGGTCCCAAATTAAACACATAGCCTCTAAAATACCTCTCTGAATGAGCCTTAAGCAAGAAGAAAGCCAATAACCCATATCCTCCTCAATATGACCTGTTGAATACCAAAGTTCTGGTTGAGACTTCCTGCTAGTAATTGAGATCTATTCCCCTTTCCCCCAACGCTAAATGATTTAGGACCTACACCTTAGACAAGGAAAGATAAAACCTTGCTAAAAGACCATAGTCATGAAAGCATCAAACACTGAATGGGCTCACCTTTTGCAACATGGGATGTAACTTCAAAGATTCAATGTGTTACCACCAATTTTAATCATTAAAATATTTTCCCTTATCAATATGCCTGTTAAACCTGTGGTGGCTGTGCAGATGCGTTTTCTTGGTGCCTGTAGATCAATTATTAATATAGACTGAGTATTTCCAGTAACACTGCTTTCCCAGTTGGATCCCGAAAATGCTACAACTTATGTTCTTTTCTAAAACAACTACGCAGAAGCGGCCTGGTGAGATTTAAATAGTAAAGATCTATGCAATTTGGAGAAATTGGCTTAGCAAAGGAAGGCAGCGGGGTATCCCCAGATTTAAGAAATTTTCTGCCACCATAGTGAAATATTAAAACTTACATTTGATTTGTTAAACATGGCCCATGGAACAACTATTAGAGTTGTTAGAAACCTTCAAGTATGCTTTGATTTCCACACTGCATTTGGATCCACCTCCAAGGTTGTTGCAAGAGAAATTATTCAGAGAGATGTAAACTGTTTCCATCACTTTAAACAGGTACAATATTCGTGTGGAGAATAGTGGTGATGTTAAATGAAACAATCTGAAAATAGGCTTGGAAAATAGATGTTCACTGTGCTAGATATCCAGTAATAATAAAGACACGTCCATGACAAACTCGGGTGGAATGTTATTGATTCCTTGAATTGTGCACTAGAGCCCTATGGAAGTAAAATTGTGTACAAATTAGCACTTCGTTCCAATCTAGATATGACAGGACTGTACCTTAACCTAATTCAACTACAGAACATAAAATCCAAGGTATTTGTAGTCCATGTGCAAGCTAATGTTGGTCGAAGTGTACTTTCTGCTGTCCATAACTCGAGATTGTTTGATGGAGGTCATGTATGGATCATCACAAATGCAATTATACTTTCTGCTGTCCATAACTCATGATTGGATGCAGTATACTCTGATGTTGATCTCTGGAAGGAGACTCATGGTATTATTGGTGTTAGAAGCTATATGCCAATGTCTTCAAAGCTTAAATCTGTTAAATCTGAATTGAGGAGCAAGCTGGGAGAGAAGCATGCAACAGATCGATCACTAAATTGCACATGGATTTTATGCATATGATGCAATATGGACAGTTGCAAAAGCTCTGAATGACTTCTCGGGTTAACAGAGATATGCCTGTTCCTGTTCTAAAAAAGGAATGAATTCTAGAGAATTTGATTATTTACAATGAAGCAACAGAGAAAGGATTTAAAATAAACTTCTAATCATCTTACGGCCTGGCCTGTAGACTTAACAGGATTGGTAATTTACAAGGATACAAATATAGTTTTTAGAAGAATGAAAGAGGCTGGTCATCTTGTAATATAACCTGTGATGTCACTTTTCTCCCAAAGTTATTATAGTAATAGCAGCGGATTTAATATAATAAATATTAGAGTTAATATTATTTAAAATATGTAATATAATCAAAATAAATGTAAATAATCAATATACACTACAAACATGTGACAATTTGGTAAAAATTATAAATTAAATAATTATCATAAATTGAATAACACATCCACATACATTACTCCATATTAACATCGAAACCATATAGACAATATTCCAATATTTTAGAATCAATGGTTTTCAATGCTTATCTGTATAACAACACTTGGAAAAGCCACTCTCACCCTAGGAAGATGTTGGTGGTATTGGGTCTTGCTATGGAACAATTTAGGAGGAAACAGTTCCTTTTGGAACACAACGCACTATTACGCTCCACACAAGTGTTGGTTCAACAGAACAATGCTCAACACTGTTGATGTATACAACTTCTGTCAAATTACTTCCAGTCAGTTATAAATTAAACTATAGCCTGATGGCTATTTAATTTATACAGCGATTTATTTTATGGAGGAGGCACCTCATTATTTATATGATTATAATTAATATTTAATTAATGGGGCCGACCTTGAGAAAATCGTCATTTAATAAAGAGATGAGATTTAAGTAAGGGCCGACTTCATTATGAATAAATGTGTCTTTTCTTATTGAGGCCGACCTCATTTGTGAAGAGGCGCGAACCCTATTGTTGTTGTGTATAAATACAAGTTCACATTCATTCATTTGATCATCAAGTTCATTCAGTATAATTCGCATTCCTAGAGGAGTTCGCACTTGAGCAGCAAACCTTCAATTTGTAACAGCAGATCATCATTTATGTAGGAGCAGATTATCATTCCTGTAGTAGCAGATCAATCTGAAGGAGATATATAATATTTTGGAGCAGTAGTTGGATCTGAAAGAGAATTATATCATTTGTATCTTCGCATCTAGGAGAGGTGCTATTATTCAGTGTATCAAAATCGGCCTTGTGTTGGGCCTGAGTTGGAAGCAGTTTTCTGCTCTAATTCCTAAATATATGAGATATATTTGCTGGGTTTTTCCCCTCGAGTTAGGAGGGTTTTCCCAGGGTAATTGGTTGTGTTCATTGTCTCATGTGTTGCATTTTCTGATTGCTTTCTTTTCTGATCCTAAATCTAACATGGTATCAGAGTGGGTTCTGAAAAGTCTAATTAGATTTGGCTTCAAATTTATCATGAACGGGTCCAGATTTGAGAAAACACATACTATGCCTTCTCTATTTGAGTTTGTGTAAAACAGAGATCTTCAATGCAACAATTCTAAGATAACTTCTTGTACATAATATCAAGAGAGTTGAGCTTTACAGCTGCCGTTTCTTGTCACAAAATCATCTTCTTTAACTTATAGATGACATGGAGTTGGAAGGAGTCGAATAATATAGAAGAGCCGCACAGTATGCTTGGTCGGGCCTGGCAAATAAGCATTTAAATAATTACTGAATGAGTCACCAGAAATTTCCAAAATTGTGAAGCTGTTATTCTATATCAAAGGCCATATTCAAATCTACCAGTGATTAGCATTGGTAATAATCAAGGAAGCGATAAGTATTTTGTTTTGTTTTTTTGTTTATGCCTTTGAAATAATTTTCATTTGAGTTGAAAGTCAGTCTGCTGGCTTGTGCAGATCTGACATTTGTTTGTTTGATCTTGTGTGTAGTAAAGATCGTGTTGTCCTTATCTTGAATTGTGATCCCTAGATGAGATTCTATGGAGACACCCTTCATTCGATTGTTTGGTTGAACACATTGATTTCATTCTCTTTTGTGCATGGATTATGATGATGCATTGAGAGGCTTGACCCTATATGCTGGCTGTATGGCTCTTATGCATTGAGTTGAGCAAGCATAGTGCCAATTTCGATGGATTGCATTACAGTTGAACATCTTGACAAAAAAGTCGCCATCAATACTTAGAGTAGAAGTATATGTATGATGAGGACTTAGTGAAGGGTCCTTAAGTCGATGAACATTTAAGTCAAGAGGTTGCAAAATGTTTGGAGATCGCACTAATGAACATTGTCATGGGAGTCATCGATTATTAGCTCTTTCGAAGGGCTGACTTGTAGCGATCGACGCCACTGAAAGGGCAGAGAGAGCAGATATTGTGATTGTTGCTTGAGTAGATCGATCCCTCATTCTCAGTTTACAAGATTCTGATTTCAATGAGATAAGTATTGCATGGTTAAATAATGTTCATGAATTTGTTATAAATTCATGCCATAACATTGAGATAGCCAATCATGTAAGCTTCTAGCATTGATATTTGCCTTTGAGATAGTTGAGTTCCATGAACTATTAGTAATCTCTTCTTAATGATTTCAGGATGGATCAAGAAGCGTAAGAGATTGCTTTCAAGAAGAGCTTGATGCATTCTGTAGGTTGAAGAATGGAGACACTGCTTGCAACCATGAGACTAAGTGAATGACTAAAGACATCTCTTCGAAGAGGAAGAATTAACCTTCAGAGGGAGTTATATGTCTCGCTAAGAATAAGTAAGGGTTGCAGTGTTGCAAGGCCAGATGCTAAATCCTTGAAGTACCTCTTCAGCAGTTGAGATCAGAATTGCTCAAGTCAGTCAACTTGGATTTAACATTGGTAGCTCCACAAACCTATTTAGAATAGTGTGATCTGGGATGAGGTCGAAGAGGACAGCTCTGATTCTCTACAGAGGTGTGTGCTAGTAACCATTTCTCTAAGGCAAGCGTTGCAGGCAAATCTTGGATGATGAGGTTAGGAGGTTGATGCAAGTGCTTGAAGATTCAAAGGGAGCCTACTGAACATAAAAAAGATGGTTGTGTTGTTGATTGGAAGGGTACCTCTAGATGTTGTTTCAGGTTGAGGTCTGCGATGATATCCTGGTGTAGCAGGAAGCAGTCTTCTGTGGCATTGAGTAAAACAGAGACCGAGTACATTACAGCTTGTGTGGCTTCGGAAGCTCCTTGCAGGATTGTTTGGACAATCATTGGAGTCGACTGTCATCCATTGTGATAATCAAAGCTTTGAGAAGCTTTCTGTCATTCCAGTGTTTCATGACAGAACTAACTTACTAAGCATACCACCATATAAGATATATGGTATTGAGGAAAGCAATTCAGTTGAGGTATATCAGAACTAATGAGCAGATGGCAGACATTCTCACTAAGCATCTCTTTAGGAAAAAGTTTGTGTACCTTCGAGACAAGCTTGGTATGGTGGAGAATCAAGCCCTAGTTGAGGAGTAGTCTCAGTATCAGTGATCCTCTTTAATGCATTTCTCTTTGAGAGAGATTTGAGGTGCAAGCCCTTGTTAATGCATTTCTCTTTGAGATTTGAGGTGAAAGCCCTTGTTTCCACCCTCTGGGAGAGCCATGGTGGATGTCATGTGTGTGACTCCATGACAGCATCATGTGAGAGAGTCCGTGATGATTTTCTTGTACTTGTGTTTTCACCCTCTCGGAGAGCCATGGTGAATGTCGCGATGAGGTGACAACATCACGTTGAGTGATGAGCACTTGTACATACCACTTCATGGGTGTAGCCATGGTGGTTGATATCACGATGAGGTGATATCTTTCCTTTACCACTTCATGGGTGTAGCCATGGTGGTTGATATCACAATGAGGTGATATGCTATCACGATAAGGTGATATGCTTTGCTCCACACATGGGTGTAGCCATGTTGATTGACTTCATGATGAAGTGATATGTCTTGTAACAACTGAAAGTAATTCTCCCTAGCTGAGAGGGAGTGTTGATGTATACAGCTTCTGTCAAATTACTTCTAGCCAGTTATAAATTAAATTATAGCCTGATGGCTATTTAATTTATACAACGATTTATTTTATGGAGGAGGCACCTCATTATTTATATGATTATAATTAATATTTAATAAATGGGGCCGACCTTGAGAAAATCGTCATTTAATAAAGAGATGAGATTTAATTAAGGGCTGACTTCATTATGAATAAATGTGTCTTTTCTTATTGAGGCCGACCTCATTTGTGAAGAGGTGCACACATTCATTCATTTGATCATCAAGTTCATTCAGTATAATTCGCATTCCTAGAGGAGTTCGCACTTGAGCAGCAGACCTTCAATTTGTAGCAGTAGACCTTCAATCTGTAGCAGCAGATCATCATTTATGTAGGAGCAGATTATCATTCCTATAGCAGCAGATCAATCTGAAGGAGATATATAATATTCTGGAGCAGCAGATGGATCTGAAAGAGAATTATATCATTTGTATCTTCACATCTAGGAGAGGTGCTATTATTCAGTGTATCAAAATCGGCCTTGTGTTGGGCCTGAGTTGGAAGCAGTTTTTTGCTCTAATTCCTAAATATATGAGATATATTTGCTGGGTTTTTCCCCTCGAGTTAGGAGGGTTTTCCCAGGGTAACTGGTTGTGTTCATTGTCTCATGTGTTGCATTTTCTGATTGCTTTCTTTTCTGACCCTAAATCTAACAAATACAAGTGCACACCATGCTCCAGAGTAATTATTCCTCATGTATACAACATGCCTCACAATAACTACTCAACATGCATAACAGCCTTGGCCAGGACAATCCCGAGTGTACTCTGTACCCCAAGTTGGACACACTCTGTGTGCCCTCTTCTCCAATGCCCATAACTTGTCAAACCACTTTCTTCTTCCTTGAATGTTCTCCCTCCTTGAATATTTTTCCACGTCTTTTCCATGTCTTTTCCAAGTGCTTTATATAAGACTTAAGGGGTGATTTCTACCATCACACCCTTTCACAAAGGTTGCATTTAATAATTATTTAAATAAATAATTATTCTTCCACCTTTTAAATATTTTTTTATACATGTTCTTTATTAATATCTCTTTTAAGTTTTAACCAAAGGATGTTATCTCATAGTGTTCTTTTCTCTTAGGGAAAAAGTCACATAACATAACTGATTGTTTTTCTAGGAGTAATGCCATATTCAACAGTGGGAGCAATGAGTGATGCATGTGGCCTTCTAAATGGGATGATTTCTACAGAATGTCCTCTCAGCCTTGCGAATTACTACATGGTCACCAAGGGGTTTTGCAAATGGAGAAGACTAAAGTAAGCAAATGCAATGTTGCATTTAATGATTGAAAATAACACAAAACTCACAATATTTTGGTTAATGAATTTCTCAGACAGAAGGAGACTAAGACACTTGACACAGTTTATGATGAAACTGTATCTTGCTTGGGCTGGAGGTGTAGGAATGCTGTTAGCAGAAATCTTCTCAAATGGCAGGATAGTTTTGAAGAACTTTCTTCAACACTCAAAATATTCAAGAGATCCAAGTTTCGAAGACCTCATAATTGAAATGGAAATATGTTTGCATGAAAATGTTAACATGCCTTCGAGCCTATGCCTTCAATGGTATTATGGCAAAGGGAGGCATATTTTATCTGCTGGGCAAATCGTATGATGTATTCAGGGGCTGAAGACATTGAATCTTTTATTACTGAGGAGCAAGTTGTGAAGGTTTCTATGCCAACTGTCTTGTCCAGAAAAGAATCTGAAGATACTGAAGAGAACACACTTGTTAAAGACCAGGCGATCAAGAAGCTTGATATTTCAAATAGCTTGAGTGGAAATTCATGTTCAGCTCAACTTACACCCAGACTAGTGACTCTTGCAATGTTGCCTAAGAACAAATGGCAGCAGTCTTGTCATGATTAGATTACAATAGTCTTGGTTGGTTTCAAAGCAGTTGTCAGCTTATGCTTAACACCGTCGTGTTTGTAGACTTGATCTCAAGAGGCGGATTTGTTTATGGCTGGATCCCAACGTAGCAATGTCTCCACAAGACAACTACACATCATTAAGCTAAGAGATTGAGAGGAAGTTGAAAAGTTTTTAATGATAGTTAAATAAATTTAAAATTTCAAGAAGCAGTTACAGGCAGGTAGGGAAAGGGTTACAAAATTAAGCTTTATTTGTAAAGGCATGGGATTCTGATACAGGGGGAAAGAAGTCTGTGAGCTTATTGTTTTCTGAAGTGGTTCTGAAATAAAGAATTGAATTTGGGGAGTCTTTGTGCTGTCCATATTGATTTTGAATTATTGTACCTCTGTGTGCAATAAATGTTTTTCACATTTAGTCTTCCTGTGTCAGTTTTTTTTCACATTCAATTTACGTTAACAAATCAGTTTTGAAATAGTCCATTAGCCTTTGGACCTATCACTGTTTTGAAGCTAATTCGTGATTTATCATTCATGTGTACTTGGATTTCTGAATTAACCATCTGTGAATCATTAGTCAGTTATCTTTCTCAATTTTTTTTTATTCATTTGCATCTTACCTTCTGTACTTTCCTGTTAAAAGTACTTAAAATCTCAAATTACATCATGCGAGGGAGCTGCCCCTCTCAAACGCAGAGGAGAATCGTTAATCTCATAACGATTTCTCCATTTGTTGGTGCATTTTGTTGCTGCCCATTGGGTGAGTTAATTGATTTTTCGGTGGCAACAGAACTATTTACCAACACATTGAACCAAGTAGTGAAATAAGACCTTTTGAAGCAAATCTCAACCAATCTAAGACCAATAAGGACCAAATCAATCTGACCGAGTAAGATTGAAGACTAAGATCATGCTCACCGAGCAAACCAATAGATCAAAGGAGACTAAAAACCTGATCAAGGACTCAAATTTATAGAGGGGGTTTCCGAGGCATGTGTGCAAGTCACAACACTCTTCATCTTCCTTATCTTTCTTCATTTGGACAACCTTTTTTCAAAATTCACGAGTGTACCTTAGTACACTTCATCCTTTTTTTTTGTTTCAAAAATTGCCAATTTCCTTCTTCATGATGGGATTAAATTGTTTCTGAATCAGTTGCTTAAGTTTATTCTATGAACCAATTGGATCATGTTTTATTAAACCTATAAAATATAAGAGACTCTCAATCCATGATTATTTTATTTTGGAAAGTATAAAGTGATAATAAAATGAAAGGTTGGAATAGAGGAGTATGATTAATTTCCTAGGAATTTTGCATAATGTCATACTAGAATATGTTGATGTTAAGTACAGCGTCGGTCTGCACTTTCCAAGAAAGATTATATTAAATATTATCTAGAGCCGACCTTATTTTGTGTTATATCCTTCCCTTGTTGACTGGCCGACCTAAGTCACATTTATTCATTTATCATTACTTGCTCAAAGGCCGACCTACATGAAGAGGCGCCAAGAAGGTATATATACAAGGTTACCTTTTGATGTTCACACAGATTCGAATACACAAAAAGGAAGTTCGCTATTTTGGCAGAGCAGAATTCGCAGTCATAGAAGAAGTCCATTCTTGGATTCGCAGTCATAGAAGAAGCTCATACTGGATTCGCATTCCTAGAAGAAGTTCATACTTGAACAGCAGATCATCATTTTGTAGCAGCAGACCGATTTCAAGGAGAAACATATTCATTTGTATCTTTGCATCTAAGAGAGGTGCTATTATTCATTGTATCAAATTTGGCATTGTGTTGGGCCTGAGTTCAAGCAGATTTCTGCTCTTATTCCTTCAATATATAAGAGATATATTTGCTGGGTTTTTCTCCCTCAAGAGGAGGGTTTTCCCAGGGTATCTTGTTGTGTTCATTGTCTTATGTTTTGCATTTCTTTTGTTCAATTGATTAAATAATCTGATCTAAGAAACACTAACAGAATATGCATATCTTATCGGGTGTGTTGCTATGGCAAGTAAATTTTGATTGTCTATAGTTGTGAAAGGATGTGCTCTTGTAAATCTATGTTTGTCATAATTATGAATTGGGCTTCTATAACATGGTTTGGTGCAGAAACTGTCTAGCACTAATTATTTTGTATCGCTTGGTTGGATTGACAATCTTTTCAATTTTATAAATTTGTTATGAATGTTATACGTCAGACACCATGGATGAAGTTTATACAGTTTCATTATATTTGTGATTATTCACCACTATCGAAAATGTAAACAGACTTTTATACTCGTTGTCTTTGCTAGTTACTCATTATACATTTAACTATTCATTTTTGGTAGCAGTTGAAGTTCCATATAGAAACAGTGCAAGATTGTTTGTTTGTTAGTCTTATACAAGTATTGATTCTTTTCTATTGACACAATTATAATCTAAAGAACATCCTGTCTTTGCAGTTCAATTGATGAAATTGCAGAAAATGGGTATGAACAACTGCCACAAAATATGAAACGGAAAATGCTAAAGCAAATGCTCTTCTATGCTAGTATGTTTTCTGGACCTGGCTCTATCTAATGAGATCTGCTTGTGTTGTTATCTGAGCATGTTAACAGTTTTCCTCATTTGTTTGATGACAACAATTCTGTTGTGTAGTTGTCATAAGCATTCCTCAAATCAAATAAATTGTTTTTTTTCTTCTTCTAATTTTGACATGCTTACAATATTTTTCCTTTGTTCGATGACAACAATTTTGATCTTGTACTCATCATAAGCATTCCTGAATTCAAATAGAATGTTTTTTTCCTTCTAGCTTTGTTATACTTAGCAAATTTTTCATGTTCCAGATTCTTGAATAAAACTTATCTGGATGCTGTGTAAATTTAGTGTGAAAACATGGTTAATATCTATTCAAACACATAGCATAACTAATCCATGCAAGGGTGTAAGAAAAATAGTTTAAGAATGGAAAACTTGAATAAGATGTAATTAAACAAAGGAGCTTGCGAGATTGCTTTTTATTCCAATCTTATAGGTTTAGTGACAAAGACATAGGAACAAGTTAACCTGAAATTCTATGTTACCGGGTCCTTCTAAATGTGCTGCCATCCCCATATGAGTTTGAAATGGGTCCTGGTTTGGCTTAGGCATGCCCCTTGGTACGCCCAAGGTACCACCTGGGCGGTATCTTGGGTGTACCTACGGCTCGTGGGCCCTAAAAATACATAAAAAATTAATAAAAAAAATCTAAAAAACCAATTCTCCCAAAAGGCTTTGGTTGCCCTATAGTGAGGGCATAACAAACTTTTCACCTCATTTGACAAACAAAAAAGGCCAAAACTACATTTTTCCCTCCAAACTGCCATTGCTGGGTTTTGATGGTTGGTACATTTTTTCGAAGGTGAGGGCTATGGGAGTGTAATGTCCCCTAATTGGGAATGCCCTAAATTTGCCCCAAATCCTTAATTTCCAAATAAACAAATAGGTTAGAGAGTACCTTCCACCTGATTGAAGCCTTGCACACAAATTGGAAACCATTTACCAAATCACACTGATTAGCAGATTATAACCATCGAACACAATAATACTAATTAGCTGATTATCATAATTAAATATTAATAAACTCATGGCCAAATTACTAATTCAATCACAAAGCATTTAATATCCTTGGAGGGCTCAACCATAAGAGAGTATGGGAGAAAGTGACTCGATGGGGTGCCTAGGACCCTTCTACCCTAGGCCCAAGAGTGGGTGTCTTGGGCCTCTACCTAGGAGGTGTCCCCTTTTCGTTATCCCCTCATCTTGCCAACCATTTCCCTCTCTCTATGTTTTGACCTCCTGTGCTGATTCATTGTGATGGAGGGGTGAGATTACAACAGGTGCCCTGAAAATGCCATCTCTCCTAGGCCCAAGGCGCTGTACCATTGGTAACCCCAAATGGATACCCCCTTAGCCTCCTTGGTCCCCCATTATAGGACTACTCGGTCCCTTGAAAATGCCATCTCTCCTAGGCCCAAGGCACTGTACCATTGGTACCCCAAATGGATACCCCCTTGGCCTCCTTGGTCCCCCATTATAGGACTACTCGGTCCCCCATTATGGAACACATTGGTTCCCCATTATAGGACTACTTGGTCCTCCATTATGGAACAGATTGGTTCTCCATTATAGAGGTGGTGTACCTAGGAGAGTGCCCCCATCGTTGTTCCCCTCTTGTAATCTTGGCCTCCTCTATCATGGCTAAACATTAAGACATATGACAAACAAAGATTAATCATATTTACTGATATAAGGAAACAGCCATAACAACAATGCATCATTAGCACGTTGATCTTCTAATCAAACAATTGAAATCACATATATTCAATGGTGCTACAACTTATTATTGTAAATCAGATTTCATACCACCAATTCAATAAATCCAACTGCTGTGTACATGCAAATCTATCATTTATTTCTATTTCCTTTTATTTTAATGTTTCCCTAGAGCTGATCGCAGGTTTGTATGTTCTCCTTCACTGATCTGTTCTTAATATTCAGAAGACATTGTTAGTGTAAGTCAAATGCATAAGAATCTTTCATATTCATATAGAACCATGATTACTTTACAAGGCCCAATAATTGCTGCAAGCATCATTATTGTATATATATATATATGAACTTAACTGACTGTCTATTGCTGTACTTAGGAATATGTCCTAGACTCCTTATTTATTTTCTACCCCATTCGCTGTTTATATCTCTGTGTTTTTATCTCCTTATTTTCTCTTCATATATCTGTGACTTATTACAACTGGCTGGCTCACATCCTTTCATGCTAATGTCACCATCTTTTGGAGATGAGAATGTTTTGACTTTGTGTAAAAGAGGCCCATTGGAAAAGGCCTTCAAGAATGAAGGAAGGGAGATTGCAGATCAAAGCATTGCTCGTTGCATTAATGGCAATTGGCTTCCTTTCAACTTTGTTAGATCACCATATTGGTTGGATATGTTGACAGCCTTTCCAATATGCTTCCTGATTGGGTTAGTCCTAGGTATGAAAAGGTGCAAACCACCTTATTGGTGAAAGAGAAAGCTTCAGTAGAGGCATCATTGAGAGCAATCAAGGATACATGTCTTGAAACAGGTGTGTCCTATTACATGGGTAATTGGTAAAATATTCACTATATTAACAATGAGCAATGTGGTCAATAAATAGTTTACAAAATGTATAAGGAAGGCAAGTTTCTAAAATAGAAACTGCAGAAGATTATAAACACGATCTTGCTAGCATATTTACAATCAGTTGACCATTAACTAAAAATAGCAAGAAATAAATAAATAATTATTCTAATACCCTCCCTTAATGGTCAATCTGTCAACTACACCAAGATGCTCCCCAAATTTGACAAACTTATCTAGATTGAGCGACTTGGTGAGAATATCTGTCGTTTGTTTACTCCTCTATCGGAACATACAACAACTGAATTGATCCGTCTTCAACAAGCTTCCGAATGAAGTGACAATGAGTTTCCACATGCTTGGTTCTTTCATGGAAGACTAGATTCTTGGCAAGTTTGAGAACTCCTTGATTATCACAAACAAGGGAGTCGGACCTGCTTGAGATATTTGCATATCTACAAGCATTCGACGAAGCCAAACTACCTCACAAGCTGCCTTAATTGCCCCTCGATACTCTGCTTCTGTCGAGGAGAGAGCCATTGCCTGCTGCTTCTTACTAGTCCATGTGACTGCACCAGATCCCAAACTGAACACATACCCAGATGTTGATTTCCTATCATCAACCGAACTTGCCCAATCTGAGTCTGTGAAACCACTAAGTCTAGGATCGTGTCTTCGAGTGTACAAGAGTCCAAAATCAAAAGTGCCCTTCACATAACGCAGCACATGCTTCGCTGCTACCCAATGATCAGCCTTGGGGGTTGTCATGAAGCGTGAAATGTAGCTCACTGCAAAACTGAGGTCAGGCCTAGTGGTAGTGAGATAGATGAGGCTGCCCACTAGTTGCCTGAACAATGATTCATCTACTATTGGTGAGTTTGACTTAGCTGACAACTTAAGCCCTTTTTCCATGGGTGTGGAGGCAGATTTGCAATCCTGCATTCGGAACTTATCTAGTAGACTTCGAGCATAATTGGATTGGGAGATAAAGATACTGCTCTTGGTCTGCCAAACCTCAACACCTAAACAATAATGCAAAAGTCTCAGATCTGTCATGTCAAAAGTTTTGCACAAATCTTGTTAGATCTTAGAGATCAAATGTGTCGAGCTACCAGTAATGATCAAGTCATCCACATAGACAACAAGAATAAGAATATCACTACTAGTATGTTTGACATACAAATTAGAATCAGATGGACTCCTTTGAAAGCCATGATTTGTGAGGTACTTGTCAATCTTGATGTACCAAGCCCGAGGAGCCTGTTTCAGGCCATAGAGTGCTTTTACCAATCTACACACCTTGTGTTCTTACCGACAACCTTAAACCTTGGAGGCTGCGTCATGTAGACTTCTTCCTTCAACTCACCGTTGAGGAAAGCACTCTTAACATCCATCTGATGGACTTTCCAACCAAATTGGGCTACTAAGGCAAAGACGAGCCTAATGGTGCCCATCTTGGCTGTAGGAGCAAAGGTCTCCTCATAGTAAATGCCTTCTTTCTGTGAGAACCCCCTAGCAACTAGATGAGCTTTGTACTTGTCAAGGGTTCCGTCAGCTTTGTATTTCACCTTATACACCCATTTGCAGTTAATGGGCTTCTTCCCTAGAGGAAGATCGGAAAGAACCCAAGTGTGATTCTTCTGAAGACTCTGCAACCTCCATAGCCTTTTCCCACTCAGGAATTCCTTTAGCCTTTGAATATGTCTTAGGCTCATAGATAGTGCGAATGTTGGCCATGAGAGCAAAATTAACTGTATGCTGTTGTTTGCTCTTGTTTTTGGATGATCTCCCCTCAATGAGCTCATCATCATGAAGATGTCAAATAGTCTTAGCTCACCGTTTAGGCCCGTGAGGAGACGTGCCAACATTAGATGCAACAGGAGGAGCTGGAACTGGGTGTGGATTTGGAATAGGTTCAACAGGTAGAAAATCAATATTATCCGGAGGAAAATCAGGTTGAGCATCATCAAAGATAGAATCTTTATCATCCCTCCCATCAAGTAGACCTAACGGAAGATGGACACTTGAATCAAAAGCTTTCAAAGGTCGATCCTCAAAATGCTACATAGACGAGGAAATGTGGAAATGCCCTTGTTCATCAAAGAAAACATCCCGACTGAAGACAAGACGATTAGTGTCTACCATAGTTACAAGACTCGGACTCGCATCGGACTCGGCATACCAATTTTTGACTCGGACTCGGACTCGGAGCCCAGACTCGGCAGATAAAAAAACACAAGAAATTTAGAGATTTTTAAGGATTTAAAACTTGTTTCATGCACCCTTTAATAAATAAACCTTAAAGACACAATAACATCATCAAATAGAAATTACTATGATCCCATACACAAAGATACATCAATCACATAAGTATAAACGCAAGTTTTAGTTGAAGGAAATAACACATTTAGATATATAAATATTGTCAAATGTATACAAAACTCATGGAATATGAAATCCACGACATCAAAACAAATATCAAAACTAAAAATATAAGTCTATGGCTCAAAAGAGCTTGGATTACTCATCCCAACATCACGACAAGTCATGCGCTAGTGTCTAAGATAGGTCCTAGATGATGATGTAGCCATGATATTTGCTTGCGTCTCAATTATTAGTATGTATATTCAAGTGAAGAATTTATTATTAAAATTTTATTGTAGCCTTCAAGACTGCATGTTTTGTTGTCTAATGTATGGAACAAGATAATCCTTGATTATGGCTTTGACTGTGAAAGATGCAAAGATTTGCAACACGGGATATGTATTTTGTAGGTTTTATGATCATGATTCATCATTGGCCTATAACATGCTTAGACCTATAGTTTGATGAGGGTTTGGGGGAAACACCCCAACGGGGTTGAGGGGCAGTGCCCCTCGTGGGGGTCTGGGGGTAGCGCCCCCAGTGGGGTCAAGGGGCAACGCTCCTTGCGGGGGTTTGGAGGCAACGCCCCCAACAAGGTCAAGGGGTAGTGCCCCTTACGGGGGTTTGGGGGTAGCGCCCCCAGTGGGGTCAAGGGGCAGTGCCCCTCACGGGGTCCCGGGGTAGAGCCCTGGGCGTGCTCCTTGTCGTGATACAGGGCGGAGGCGAGGGGCGGAGCCCCAACAACCAAGCCCAAATGAAGACCTTCAAAACCACACAAACCTTCATGGCGCACACCATTTAATTAAAAAATTTGTAAATGAAATATTGCAATTTTAAAAAAAAATTTAATTAAAATGCCCGAGTCTGATGCACAAGATTCGGCGAGTTTGTCGAGTTCGGCGAGTCAGGCGAGAATTGGCGAGTACTCGACAGTCGAGTCTCTGGGACTCGCTGTAATGTCCCTTACCTAGTTTGACCTAGAATTCATTTGTTGATCAGTTTTAGGGTTTCTTCCTTCCAAATGAATATTCTTTTTAATGAAGTAATCTTGGTTTGAAATCTGCATTCACCATATTAACAACATTTCTACAAACACATATATCTATTAGCATTAATATCTAGAGATCCAAAATATAAGCATAATCATAAATGCAATTTTAACAAGCAAGAGGAGTGCTTTGTATGGATCTTGCCCTGAAGCCTTTGTGTTGGGCACGGGAGGTTGCCTTTCACAATCCTCCTTTCCCAACGGCTTAGTCCCTGCATATCCCCATACAAGATAGTACCTCAAAGACACTTGCCCTATTAGGACAGGGTGAAGTCCTATGATCCAAGGGCCTATGACCTACCACCCCTATAGTAGTGTAGTTTCCTACGGTGGGACCCCCACCTCTCCATGTCTAACTCGTTCCTTGGCCTACGAACATGAGAGGGGGGTTTTTAGGTTATCCACTTGGACTCTACTTCACCTGCCTAAGAGGGTACCAATCACGGAGAAGACAATCTTTACACAATCAGATATATTTGCATTCATCCAAGATCTATTTCATGCCTATAATCAAATACATTCTCATGTATCAATGATTCTTTAAGTTCATTATTTCCTAAAATGATTCTCATTATGATAAGATTAAAGAAAGCATTATATCAATAATCAGGTTAGCAATATCTATTTCTTATATTCAAAATATGCTAAATATTATTGCTAAGTGAGTACATCACCTGAGTTGCTATATCTCTCCTCGTTTTCTGATTCCTTACTCACCTCCTTCAACCTTATACTGGATTGATCATAGGATGAGTACAATTCATAAATATACATAATCTACTTATGTTTATATTAAGGAGTCATCATTACTTATAAGACTTAATAATTGCTACAATTATCATTATTGTTTATTCAAAAATGATTCACATATCTACTTACCCATATATATATATGATTTAATCAATGGTATATTTATATATTCTATATAAATTTATATATATTATTATTTACAACTGATTTTAATTTACAATAACTTCTTGATATATATATATATATTTAACTTACAGCTAATGTTTAACCTTTATTCCCAGCCACATTTCATATCAGACTTGTTCTTTTTATTTATTTATTTATATCAGCCACCGAGATATTTTCATTCATTGCCCCCCCTTTTATCCTATAGAAGTCTCTCTGTTAAATAGCCCCCTAGTATTCCATCATGGGATGTGGCTGTTAGATTGATTGATACTCCTTCAGTAATCGCACCCTTTCCAAGTGCTGCTCTGTTTTGGGGACATTGCTGTCTAGAGTTTGTGATTATATATTTGATAATAATAGTTTCACAAACTTCGGTGTTTCTTAATCAGCATGATCATTATAATGTTTATTCATAACCATAATGTCTATATTTATAATACTAATATTATTGCTGATGATTATCAGTATAATTCAGATTTTATATTTATAATAATTTATTTGTTTATTATATTTTATTTTTTATGTTTGTTTATTTAGTATAGAATATAGGTTATTATAATTATGATATTTATATCATATCTTATTATTGTATTATGTCATAGTTATGATATATATTATCATATGTTATTCTATAATATTTATATCACAATTACAATACTTATCTATGATAATCATGATTATGAGGATAATGGTTAAATGGTAATTATATATATAATTATAATATTATATTGATAATTATAATTATAGTATTGAAGTTTAAATGGCAATTACTTATATTTATATTTTGGTATTTATTCGATTTTGGTTAATTGTTTTTTCAATATCTCAAATTCAGCTTTACGATTTCGGGGACATGACACTTGCCCAGCCTCACCTGCCTTAGAACTCGCAAGTACTCACTGAGTTTGGGCGAGTCTTGTAACACTGGTGTCTACATCAATCAGCCAGTAAGCCTTATGATTGTCACTATACCCTATGAACATAAGCTTTTGACTCTTGGAATCCAACTTTGAGCGCTTGGCATCTAAAATCTATACATATGCTGAAGAGCCAAAGATTTTCAAATGACTGATCCTAGGTTTTCTACCTGTCCAAGCTTCCTTTGAAGTCTTCCCCTTAATAGCGTGAGTAGGAGACCGATTAAGGAGATAGACTGCAATGAAAATGGCTTCTGCCCAAAATTTGTTAGGAACACTCCTGTGTTGCAACATGGAGCGGGCCATCTCAACAATTGTATGATTGTGCCGCTCTACAACACCGTTTTGCTGAGGAGTGTAGGGTGTGGTTAACTAGCGTTTAATCCCATATGAATCACAGAAGTTGGAGAATGCAGTAGAACAAAATTCCCCCCCATTATTTGACCTAAGAGTGATTATGCAAGAACCAGACTCTTTTTCTACTAAGGCCTTAAACTTTTGAAATATATTAAACGCATCTGATTTTTGTCTAAGAAAATACACCTACATTTTTCTATTGAAATCATCAACAAATAGCATGAAATATCTACAACTAGTAATAGGAGTATTCATAGGCCCACAAATATTAGCATGAACTAATTGCAGTATCTTAGAAGCCCACCACGAGTCACCATCTGGAAACGGTATCTTGTGCTGCTTCCCAGCCTGACAAGCTCCACACACACCGCGATGCTGAGTTTGAATATTAGGTAAGCCAGCTACAAGTCCCTCCCGAGCTAGTTGAGAGAGATAATGCACATTTAAGTGCCCATACTGCTGGTGCCAAAGACTGGTGATAGTAGAAGTTCTGGCTGCCATGGCTAACTTTGGAGAATCACCTGTATCCACAATTTTGTAAAGACCATGATCCTCGATGCCAATAGCTACAGTAGTGCGAGTTTCTTGATCAACAATGGAACATTTGTGCACACTGAAAACCATCTAACTGAGGAGAATGCCGCATGATTATTGACTGAGAGAAGGTTGAGTTCCATGCCAGGAACATAGTAGACATTGAGGAATATGAGATTCCTCCCGCCAGACTAAATTTGAACAATGCCCTTGCCGACAACTGTGTATTCTTCGCCTCTTCCAAAAACAACTGAGTCAGTAAACAGAGAGAAGTCTGTGAACCAGTCACGTCTATGAGTGAAATGACGTGAAGCACTTGAATCAATGTACCGGGTAGAAGAATTTACATGGTCTATAGGCCTTTTAGCCATAAAAGTGTAAAAGGCATCTTCTTTTTGCTCAGCGTGCTTGGCAACATGTGCATTTTGCTGAGACCTTCCCTGCTTCTTTTGTTCAAAAGCCAAATGCCGACGACAATCCTTCATGTGACCAAATTTGTGGCAATAATTGCACTGAATGTTCTTTTTCTTAGGGCTGCTCGGAGGTTGACTTGAGCCTTTCTGCTGCGAAGGCTGACCTTTCCCTTTGTTTTTAGGCTGAGTTTTAGCTGCAAAGACTTGCTCTGTAGAGGATGATGAACCACTACTACCAAACTATTGTTTCCAGTAGTCCTGCTGGAAGAGGATAGTACAAAGCTCTGGAAACTTTAGGTCAACATTAGCAGACGTAATGTTGAGAGTCTCAATGAAATGTTCATAGGACTTAGGTAGACTTTTTAGAGTGATCATGACCATGTCTTCTTC
Organism: Sequoiadendron giganteum; assembly: GCA_007115665.2. Lineage (NCBI taxonomy): Eukaryota > Viridiplantae > Streptophyta > Pinopsida > Cupressales > Cupressaceae > Sequoiadendron > Sequoiadendron giganteum. The sequence continues at coordinate 164,140,580 of VCHN02000014.1, forward strand.
CTCTATTTTCCGACCAATAGCCTCCAACTGATCTCGGATCTCCTGGATTTTGTTCAAGTGCGCTTGCAAAGTTGCCTTCTCATCCATCATGATAGAAAACAACATATTTTTCAAGAAGAATGCACGACTTGTGTTGGTAGTCTCATGCAAACCCTTCAAATGGTCCCAAATCTCCTTTGCTGATTTTCCAAGCGGGATCTGAGTTAGCTGATCATCTGTAACTGAAAGCTTATTAAGCATCATTGCTTCACGATTCTACTCATCAAACTTCTCTTGAGCTTTATCTGCAGTGGTGGGTCAAGTAACATTGCTGATAATCATTTGATCAAGGTAGTGATATTCAAAGATTGTCAACATTCGCTGCTTCTAGGTATTATAATTTTTGCCGTTGAATCTCTCATTGCCTTCCAACATAATGTTGGTTAAACTCGCCATCTTCACGCTTTTCAAGGCATAAAAAATGAGGAATTGAGAAGAGGTTGATGCACGAGACTGGAGGCACAAGTTCCAATACACTAAGGCAAGTACATGCACGTAAGACAATGCAAATTTGTTGGCACAAAATTTGAAGCACGAAAAACGATGCACCCAGAAAAATCCAAAGGCAACCCAAAAAAGATCTCGAAAATCCCACAAATAATCTATGATCAGAATTTTAATCCGACAAAAAAAAATTAGAGGATTTTATAAAAACCCTAGTCAGCGAAATGTAAATTTTTTAGAAAAAACGCAAAGCTTGGAAAATCTCCAAAAACGCACCAGGAAGAGGTAGAATGCAGGGTTTTTATAAGTCACAAATCTTAGAACTCCTGTTGGCGCCCAGAAGAAAAGATCAGAAGCAAAAATCTCGATCAGACGACACGGGAATGAGAAAATCTTTTGCGGTTGTCAGCAAAAAATCGTGCAACCAAACACAGGTGATTAAAAAAAAATTTGCGGATGCAATGAATACGTGTCTCAAGAGGCCAACGTGAGCATAGGAAGACGTAGGCTTTAGATGCGAATATGCCAAGAGTCTTTAATCAAAAATGCGAAAGCCCTTAACAAAACAAAAAAAATCCATCGCGCGTTGCAGATTTGCGTTTTTCAAAAGAAGAAAATCACGACTACGACCTACAAGAACAGAACACGCGGCCAAAACAAACGATCAACACCAAGAGCCCAGGTAAAAACACGAATACTTTTAAACTTTACAAAATACTGAGAAAAAATTCCTTTCGATTGTTTTTTTTGAAAAGTAAATTTTTCGAATTTTAAAAGATTGTAGGCTCTGATACCATATTACACAGGTAATTGGTAAAATATTCGTTATATTAACAATGAGCAATGTGCTCAATAAATAGTTTGCAAAATGTACAAGGAAGGCAAGTTTCTAAAATAGAAACTGTAGAAGATCGTAAACACGATCTTGCCAGCATATTTACAATCAGTTGACCATTAACTAAAAATAGCAAGAAATAATTAAATAATTATTCTAATATGTCCATCATTTTTGATGGATGAAAACTTTGCAAAAATAGACCATTGATCAATGTTATAGTAGTGTTCCCTAAAGGGGTGATGTTTTTGAAGGCAGTGGATTGTGAGGGGCAAGTGAAAGATGCAACTTTCATTGCCAATATCATCATGTAATCCATTGAAATGATGGGCCTGAAAATGCTGTCCAAGTCATAATAGACAATGTTAACAATTGTAGGGCAGCTGGGTCTATAGTGGAGGGTGTTGGCACCCCTTTTTGTTGGTTCTCATTTTGGTTTGTAATGCTCTAGTAGTTTGCTCTTTGCCTAGACACAATGAGTGCTAAGTGGACCATTTATTATCATGAGAGATGGGTTCTTGTGAACCACTACTCATAAAACATGGGTCAATGAGTTTGACTCGTAAAACTACACAGTTGAATCCTTATAGCAAATCATAATTTGACACTTTGTGGAAAATACCTCCTACTTATCAATTGATGAGCTAAAGGGGCTTTATTATGAATAGTTCATAAGGAACAACACTTGTTGAAGGTTTTGCAAATGGGGTTGCAAGCTAAGTGGGCTTAACCTTGGGAAAAACTCCATGGCTAAGCGTGCTTGAGCTGGAGTAGTATTGGGATGGGTACCTCTCAGGAAGGCCCAATGCTTCACCTTTATAAGCATCACCTAGATGCAATGAGTGCTAAGTGGACTTTTCATTATCATGAGAAATGGGTTCTTGTGAACCGCTACTCATGAAACATGGGTCAATGAGTTTGACTTGTAAAACTACATAGTTGAATCCTGATAGCAATACCATAAATTGAAATGTTGTGGAAAATACCTCCTACTTTCTTTTTGTTTCTTCTATTCTTTGGATGCAAGCTTGAACTCACCTGCAATGTTTGCTTAGAATCCTTACCGGTTCAAGTAATCATGTTTTCCATTGTATCCTCAGTTTGATCGATATATATATATATATTTGATCTTGGTTGAAATTGGTATCAGAGTCTTGGTTTTCATTATCTTGATTATATATATATATATATTCGATCTTGGTTGAAATTGGTATCAGAGTCTTGGTTTTCATTATCTTTATTATATATATATATATATATATATATATATATATATATATATATATATATATATATATATATATATATATATTTGATCTTGGTTGAAATTGGTATCAGAGTCTTGGTTTTCATTATCTTTATTGCCAAACACATCAAATTAAGTGACTAGAGTTTATCTAGTTTATCTAATTTTGAAAGCATTGAGTACAACTTTGAGGGTAGCTAGGAAGACCGTGAAAATAAGACTTGTGTTTAAGCTAGGAGGGTGCTTTGAAGGGCATCTGTAAGATGACAAAAGTGTACCATCGAAATTTGTCCGCAATTCAAGTAAGAGTCTGATAACTTGAAATCTTTATTTATTTATAATGGCAAGCAAAAGATCAATGGATGCTAGGAGCCTAGGACATCTAGAACAATTCCTATTCATTATTTTTGTAAGGATAATCAGATAATAGTAGATAGCAATGGAAATTTTAAGTTCCTTTGTAAATGTAATCAAATCTTTCACAAATAGGATCCTAAAATCTAAGAATAAACTAAGGTCTGAAATTCTGTGTAAGAAAATTCTAAGTCAAAAATACTGATTTCCAGATTTCTTCTCTAAATGCCGAATGTACTGATTGCAGAACATTAATAAATTTCGATGTTTTGCATTCAAGGGTGGAACTCCTATTTGTATGTAAAGAGACCCCGTCTCCAAGGGATGCGTCTCTTGAGAGGACGTGGAGACACGTTTGCTCAAGGGACGTGTCCCTTTGGGCGCGCGGGGTTCCTTTACAGCCGATTACCATATGGTTAATCAACTTAACACATATACCCCCTCACACATGGCGGATATATATCATAAGAATTCCGAATTAAATTCAATATGAATTTTGAACATCATTTATTTAATTTCGATTTTTATATATATGCATTATAAAATTTGATTTTACTTATTTTTGGAAATATTAAATATGAAGAGCAATTGATCTTATATAAACGATGATGATGCTTATAGCAATTTGTTGGTGTGCGTTTTAATACCCACCGAACACAGAATAAAATGCCCAAAGACACTCTATCCTCTCTTGAAAAATCACCGCGTATGCTAAGATTGCGAGAAGATCATATGGTGATTCCAAGGTTTCTTTTGTCACGTGTGGATAAGATCAGTGGGCGTTGTGATTTGCTGGTAATCACAAGGGGACTTACGTTAGAATTTATTTGCAAGCTAAGGACTTAGACGGTTTTATCATTGAAGCTCCTTTTGATGGGTATTTCAATTTTTCAAAAAAAAGGCAAAAAGGATAAAGGTTTAGAGATCTAAACTACGCCTAAGAATTCAAGAGACAGCAGTGATTAGACAAAATGGGTAACCACACTTCGTTTCGCCTCCTTCGGACAACTACGCGAAGCGGGTGCAATCTTCAACGGAGGTGATAATGGTTTTCATGTTCGAATTGATAATCAAAACAAACAGAAGTTGAGCATCCACGATTTAATGGCTTAGACTAACTTTACACGTCGAGTGCAAATCATCCACTCGACAGAAGTATGAGCAAAATTTTATCCGCCACTGCGATCAAATCTATCATTCATCTAACCAACATGTAAATGAAATGCTATTCTAATTCTACTCTAAGTGTTGAAGGAGAAATATTAAACCTTGCATACTACTTGAAAATAAAAGTTGTTCTTAGCAAATCATGCACAAGAGCTTTTATAAACGGAAATAGTTTCGTCGCAACAATTTTTTATTACTCACTTCACAAGTTACAAATAAGGGGCGAGCTCAATTTATAGGCTCCCTGATTACAATTCAATGGCCAAGATTGATTTCGAATCAACGACCGAGATTACAAAATAAAACCCTAATTAGGGCTTGTCACATTTAACTACCTCTCGACCAATGAGAAAACTACATTTTCGGACACTTGTCCTTCTTGCTAAATATAAATCAATTCCATGGATAAGTCAGGTTCATTGAACCTAGACCTGTTGACTTGGGACAATTTGATTGGTTGGAAGATGACGAGGCACCACCTCAGCGTGCTGGATGTCCTCCTTGGTCTCCTTGTTCTTTTTCCATGTACTTGCCTTAGAATATCTTTCTTTGCTGACAACTTTGTCCTTTGTGCTTGTTTCTTCCTATCTTTGATCTTGGATTTCCTTTGGGATTTTGATTTCTTTTCTCACTTGCATCTGAATCTTCGAGGTCTAGAAGTTTCCTCTTAGAGAAAATGTCTAGACATGAAGTTATTAAACTTTTCTTTCTTGACTGCTTTGAAATTCCTTCAAGTGCCCTGAATTTGGAGAAGAACTCTCTTGTGCCTTCACCATAATGGAAGAAATTGGAACTTTCTCTGTGAAGTATTTCCCATACTTAGCCAAATTTTGGCTATTCAATTTCATTATGTAACGCCTTCATGTTGACCATTCAACACTTAGCCAAGATTTTGGCCATCTTTATGCTTGAATGAACTTTGCCTGTGGGTTTGTCTTCAATTTTGAGTTTGGCTTGCGCTAAGTAGGGAAAACTCTATCCTTGGACAATAATTTTATTTATTTCCTCTTTATTCATCTTCATTTTCTCGTTTTCTTTCCAACACTTAGTCAAATTTTGATACTTTTATTGTAGGAAATTTCCACACTTAGCCAATTTTATGAGTTTTCCTTGGCGGACTTCATAGTTGTTGCGCCACTTTGCTCATTTGTTAAGGCGGAGTTTGTCTTCCTTATGCTATTCCCATCTTGCCTTGGGGCGGACTTCATCTTCTCTTGGACAAGGCGAACTTTGAAGCTGGTTGGACAAGATGCATTTTCCTCTAGGAGTACTTGATCCTTTGGCTGGACATCTTCATGGCGGACTTCACCAATGCTTGGACATGCCTTGAAATTCCTTCAAGTGGACTTCATCTTTGGCTAGGACATGCTCGAGTGGACTTGGGAGCCTTCTTGCCAATCACGTTTTTCTCCATGCCTTAGAAAATTTCTATCATGCTGAGGAGGGGCGGACTTCATGATGGTTTGGACATCTTCCATACTTGGTGTATTTTTGGCCAATGCCTTAGACAAATCTCTCTTCTCTGTTCTGGACGGGCTTGGTGCTTGTCGTGCCTGTGGCGGACTTTATACTTAGCCAAACATCTGACTTAGTCAAAATTTTCAAATTTTCCCTCTCCTTTTGGGTTGGGCGAACCTGAAGATCTCTCTGCTATTTTGTATTTTATTCATGCCTTAGGAATTTATCCAAACTGAGAGGGGCGGACTTCACACTTGCTCTGCCAGACATTCTTCATTACCTGCCAAAGAATTTCATTCTGGTACGCCAAGGAGTGATTTCATGCCGGCCCGATCCCCTCTCTCTCTAGGCATTTTCCATTTTTTTTTCATGCCTTAGAAATTTTTTACCTTCCCAAGTTGGGCGAATTTCTAATCTTTCCTAGCCAATGGCGTATTTCATTTTTCATTTGTCCAGGGCAGACTTCAAACTTTTCTTGCCATGGCGAATTTTAGCCTTGCCTTGTCCAGGGCGGACTTGGCACATGTTCATTCCATTCATCCTCTTTTTCCATTCTCCCCATGGCGGACTTGGGCTCTTGCTTGCCAAGGGCGGACTTGGCTTCTTTCTTGCCAAGGGCGGACTTGGTCTCTTGTCATGCCATTCCTTTTGGCTGGGGCGGACTTCTTGTCTTGCTTGCCATTTGACTTCTTTGGGCGGACTTCAAACTTCTCAGTCCATGGGCGGACTTGGCCTCTTCCTTGCCATGGGCAGACTTGGCTCTCCTTATGCCATGGGCGGACTTGGGGATCTCCATGCCATGGCGGACTTGGGCTCTTGCTTGCCAAGGGCGGACTTGGCTTCTTTCTTGCCAAGGGCGGACTTGGCCTCTTGTCATGCCATTCCTTTTGGCTGGGGCGGACTTCTTGTCTTGCTTGCCATTTGACTTCTTTGGGCGGACTTCAAACTTCTCAGTCCATGGGCGGACTTGGCCTCTTCCTTGCCATGGGCGGACTTGGGGATCTCCATGCCATGGCGGACTTCAGCCTTGGCTTGCCAATGGCTACCTTTGGCATGCCAAAGGTAGGGCAGACTTCTCACTTTTCATGCCATTCTTTCCTCATGGGCGCCCTTCTCAGACTTTAGCCATTTTTTCCAAACTTTTGCCATTCTTACCTTGATTTTCATGATTTCTGGAGGCATGTTGATTTCATAATCCGTGGGATCCGAAAATAGAAACTTTTTCCCAAAATAGAAACTTTCCAAAAATAGAGAAAGCAAAAAAGCATCCCTAAAAAAATAGGAACTCCAGAATGGCCTAAAAATGCCAAAAATAAAAAAAGCAAAAAGCAAAAAAGCAGAATCCCTAAAAAATAGGAAGTGTCAGAATTGACCGAAAGCAATGGCATTCCTCGTCTACCGGGTCTTCGGAGCACTTCCATGACATCTAGGCACTGATATGGGCTCGAATTCTCTACTTGGCTCAGATGATTTCTACAAAACTCTAATTCCTCATTGTAAATAAATGGTGATAAGCAGTTGCGCTGCCAAGGCAAAAACCGAAAAAGCAAAAAGAAGGGGGTCCCCATTTGCAATGGGGTGATGTGTGAAATAGGTCACAACACAATCATCGTTTATATCTGACCTAAGCTACCATTCATCAACACTCCCTCTTAGCTAGGGAAGATATTCCAAATCAAATAAGTGAAGATATTACCTTCACACGTGATATCGAAGATATGATATGTTTTCACAAAGTTGTCAAGTCACATGACATTCTTCATAACACATCTTCATTATGGTATGTGCACTGACATCAAGTCACATGATGTCTACCATAATTCATGGCATATCCACGGATATAAATATCCACCATGATTATCTCTTAGGGATCACAATGATCTTCAGATGATATCAAGTCCCATGATATCCATCAAAGTGTCCAAGAGATACTATCATGACATGTCCACAGATATCAAGTCACATGATATCTATCATGATAGTTTATCATTGTAGAGTCGTCACTTTACAATGTCAAATACAAGTGTTCATTATCAGAAAGATTGTCACCTTTCAATAATGTACACAGGGGGAGTAGGCCCATAAGGTCATGGAGTCACACACATGACAAAAAGAGTTTACACATTAAACATCTTTATATATTAGTACAATTTATAAACAATTTGTATTTCAAACATAAATAACAAATTACATTTCAACCATACCAAGTTTCTTCCTGAAGTGTTCTACCTTGATTCGGGAGAGAGGCTTGGTGAGAATGTCTGTAGTTTGATCATTTGTATTGATATACTCCAACTGAATCACTTTCCTTTCCACCCTATCTTTTACATAATGATAGGGGATCTCAATGCGCTTAGATCTATCATGAAAGACAGGATTCACAGAGAGTTTGATGCAACTCTAATTATCACAATGAATAATTGTAGGATTCAAGGGCTCACCAAATAGTCCCACAAGCAATTTATGAAGCCAAACTTCTTCTCTTGCTCCCATTGAGGCTGCAATGTATTCAACTTCCGTTGAGCTCTGTGCAACTGAAGATTGTTTTCTGCAAATCCAGGAGATCATAGCCGATCCTAAACTGAAGCAACATCCTGATGTGCTTTTCCGATCGGTTACACTTCCAGCCCAATCTGAATCAGAGTACCCATGTAGATCTAGTTGATCATTCTTGTAAAGAAGACCATATCCAATAGTGCCTTGAAGATATCTCAAAATATGTTTCATAGCCATTAAGTGAATTTCCTTTGGTTCACACATGAATTGGCTGAGAACATTTACTGCATAGCAAATATCAGGTCTGGTGTTAACTAGATACATTAAGGATCCAATCATCTGTCTGTAAAGGGTTGGATCTGCACACTTGGATTCTGTTGCTGCTTCTTTCAATTTGTGAAGGTTGGTTTCCATAGGTGTAGACATTGGTCTATAGTCCAACATTCCAAATCTCTTCAGAATATCAATAGTGTACTTTCCTTGGTTCAGTATAATGCCCTCTGATTTCTGCCATACTTCTAAACCTAGGAAGTAGTGTAGAATGCCCAAGTCTTTCATGTCAAATTCAGAAATTAGATCCTGCTTCCCTTGAGCAATGAGGTGATCTTCTCCTATTATCAGCAGGTCATCAACATATAAAATAATTATTAGCATATCACCTTTGATTACCTTGAAGTAGAGATTGGAGTCAACATCATTCTTGGAAAATCTTAATCCCAAGAGATAGCTGTCAATTCTTTCATACCAGACCTTGGGAGCTTGTTTAAGTCCATAGAGAGCTTTCTTCAGCCTGCACACATGTGAGTTAGATTTATGTATCACAAAACCTTCAGGCTGTTCCAGATAGACTTCCTCTTCAATGGTTCCATTCAGGAAGGCAGTTTTCACATCCATTTGATGGATCTTCTAGCCTTTAGCTGCTACAATGGCTAATACTGCTCTCACTGATGTGTAACGGGCAACAGGTGCAAATGTTTTTTCATAATCAATGCCTTCCTTTTGAGAAAAGCCTCTAGCCACAAAACGTGCTTTATGTTTTTCTATACTGCCATCATCAGCATGCTTGATTTTGAAGAGCCATTTAGAAGAGACAACAGATTTCTCTTTTGGTCTAGGCACTATATCCCATACATCATTCTTTAGGATGGACTGATATTCCTCCGTCATTGCACCCTTCCAAGCTTGATGTTTGAAGGCTTCTGTAACACTAGCAGGTTCTGAGTTTATGATGTTGTTCATTAAAGCAACATAGCTAGAGAAACGTTTGGGTCTTTTGCTCTCCTTGAATGTTCCTTTGGGTGTTGCATGATCCTCGGCTTCTTTGATCATCTTTCTTGCCCAAAGTGGTCTCTTTCTGCCGTTGTTATTTGGATTCTCATCTGGAGTAGAAAGAAGTTCATTTGGCATATCCTCAGGATGCTCCCTCTGAATCTCAGGAGCAGGTTCTATTTTAGGTACTCTAGGGGAATAGGTTTCTATCTCACTAGAACTTCTTGCCCTCTTGAATGCAATGTCTTCTTCAAAGATGACATCTCTGCTCAATTCAATGTGTTTCTGCCCGGGTATGAATATTCTGTAGGCTTTGGAGGTTTCACTATAACCCACAAATACTCCCTTCTTTCCAGAAGGTTCTAGTTTGAATCTTTTCTCTTTGGGCACATGAATATAGACAGGACAGCCAAAAATCCTAAAATGACTAATGTCAGGTTTTATGCCGGTAAAGGCTTCTTCAGGAGTTTTGTTATCAAGATGAGAATGAGGCTGCTTCTGCCCAGAAAGAAGTTTCAATGTTTTGGTCCAACAACATTGCCTTAGCAGCTTCTACAATGGTTCTATTTTTCCTCTCAGCAACCCCATTCTGTTGAGGGTTGTAGGCAACTGTGAACTCCCTCTTAATTCCAGCACTCATGCAGAATTCTTTAAAAATCTCAAAGGTATATTCTTTCCCATTGTCTGTCCTTAAGGTTTTTATTTTCTTTCCGAAGAAGTTTTCAGTGAGGGCTTTAAACTCTTTGAACCTTTTGAGGATTTCTATTGACTCTTTACACTTAAGGAAATAGATCCAGGTTTTCCTAGAGAAGTCATCTACAAATATGACATATTATAGAAATCTTGCTTTAGAGGGTACAGACATGGGTCCACATAAGTCTGAGTGAACCGATTCTAACACATTTAGGGTTTTGCTCAAACTATTCGGAAAGGACCCCTTTGTATTCTTTCCGAAAGCACAACCTTTGCAGGTTCCTTCATGAGATGATTTTAACTTAGGTAAGTCTGTTACAAGTTTTTCCACAGAAGGTAGGGCACGAAAATGAAGGTGTCCTAATCTTCTATGCCAAATCACATTTGAATCACAGGTGTCAAGGGTAAGGGCTTGTTTAACTTCAGTGCACAATTTGTAAAGGTACCCTTGTCTTACACCTATAGTTTGGGCTTTCTTGATTGTTGAGTTCTTAGGCCATACTAGAACTTTCCCATCCATAAAGGTAACTCTATATCCATTGTCTTCAAGGGCAGAGATGGATATTAGGTTCCTCTTAATTCTAGGTACAAATAAGACTCCAGTGAGTTGAAGAGAAAGGCCAGATTTCAGATTGATGGAGCAAGTTCCAACCCCTTTTACAGGGTGTGCAAAATCATCCCCAATGGTTACTTCTTCATCAGACTTTTCAATCATAGTGTCCAGGTGTTCTCTGAATCCTGTGATGTGTCTAGAAGAACCACTATCAATTACCCAGGTGTGGGTGTTGTTAGATGTTTGGCTAGATAAGGCTGAATAGAACACAAAGTTCTCAGATTCATGATCTGAATTTGTCTTTCCTACTTTGGCAAACGATACTTGTTGCTTTGATCTGTCAGGGCACTTCATTGCATAGTGACCATATTGATCACATCTAAAACATTGCACTTGAGAGATATCTTTCTTCTTAGAAGATCCCTTTCCATTGGGATTTCTCTTTCTTTTAAAAGATCCTCTTTTGTAGGAGTTTTTCTTGTTCCTTTTATTAGTTGTTGTGTTGAGTACATGAATGTCTTCATCCATAATCTTATGTTTATTTTCCTTAGTGGAGAGTCTTGTTTCCTCTTGAAGGCAGTCAGTTCTCAACCTATCAAACTTGGGGAGTTTAGATCTCGCACTTATTCCTTGAACAAATGACTCCCATGAGTTGGGTAGGCCTCCTAGTGCAATTAGGGTTAACTCTTTGCTATCAATCTGATATCCAATTGTGGATAATTGATCCCTTAGTTCAGTGATCCTCATGAAGTATGCATTAATTGACTCTCCTTTGTTTATTTGGGCATTGTTGATTTGCCTCTTTAATGCAAGAGTCCTATTGGTATTGTTGATCTCATAGGTACTCTCAAGAGATTTGAACATATGATATGCAGTTTCATGTTTTGCTAAGATAGGCACTATATGATCCCTAACTGCATCTACTAGGATTTTCATGGCTCTTTCATTGTTTTCAATCCATTGAGTTTTCTCAGGTTCAGCGTTTGGTTCCCTTTTGTTTTCTCTCACAAGTGAGTCTAGTTTATTCTCTTTAAGGATTATCATGATTCTAAATTTCCATGATGTGAAATTGCCTGCTCCTGCAAGACGATCTTCAAATCTGATCACACTTGACATTATGAAGAATGTGATGTGAATTCGATTTTGGAAAATAGGAATTTTTTTTCTAGAGCAAACTAATTTTAGATTTGATTTGGATTCACACAACTTGGCTCTGATACCATGTAAATGTAATCAAATCTTTCACAAATAGGATCCTAAAATCTAAGAATAAACTAAGGTCTGAAATTATGTGTAAGAAAATTCTAAGTAAAAAAAACTGATTTCCAGATTTCTTCTCTAAATGCCGAATGTACTGATTGCAGAACATTAATAAATTCTGATGTTTTGCATTCAAGGGTGGAACTCCTATTTGTATGTAAAGAGACCCGTCTCCAAGGGATGCATCTCTTGAGAGGACGTGTCTCCACACGTGGAGACACGTCCGCTCAAGGGACATGTCCCTTTGGGCGCGCGGGCTTCCTTTACAGCCGATTACCATATGGTTAATCAACTTAACACATATACCCCCTCACACATGGCGGATATATATTATAAGAATTCCGAATTAAATTCAATATGAATTTTGAACATCATTTATTTAATTTCGATTTTTATATATATGCATTATAAAATTCGATTTTACTTATTTCTGGAAATATTAAATATGAAGAGCAATTGATCTTATATAAACGATGATGATGCTTATAGCAATCATTGTTTATATCTGACCTAAGCTACCATTCATCGACATCCTTGAAATCAACATTCCTCCCTTATATCCAAAAACGGAATCAAGACTAGAATGTTGACAACTGTACACCAATCTAAACTAAACTTTGAGTTAAAGGATTAGGAATCAGATTAGTTTATCTTCCATTCATAATTCCTAAAGATGTGCAGTGATGAAAGATAAAGGATTTTTCCATGTTCATTTTTCTCATGTAGATACAATTTTCCATCCACAATTGAACTATGTGTAGGAGCATAATATTTTGCTACCTTAATAGATATAAGATGTAGAGTATGGGAACAAGTTGTAGTTTCTCAATTCTGAGGAAAATTATATAAAGATGGAAAATGTGCAGTTTGACCTGAGTTCACCAAATTTTTAGAAGATGGGCACATATTTTCAATTTTCTGTTTGTTATTGCAAATCAAAGGAGTTGATTTAGAACCTGGTTTAGTTATTGCACAATAGGTGGTAGATGCATATATCACTTCATAATAGTTTTTCTTCCCACAGATTTCCCCACAGATGCATCTTATGCAGAAGGGAATTCCACTCTGCTAGATTATGGTTGTCACATAGACCATACAGCTTTTGACCTAGGTTTCCCTATAATAGAACAGCTCATCCATAGAGAGATGCCCAGATACAGAGAATTAGACATTCGTAGGCAATCAACGTTTTATAATTCTCCTAAATTGCAGAGGATGGTCTCTGTTATTGATATGCTCACAAACCCTAACCAAAGCATTATTGAGCAGGCTTTGGAACAAGAACCAGAAAGAGCACTTAGAGCTCCTTCATGATCATACTCTATGACCAGACCAAACATCCATATAGCCAGTACAAACAATAAATCATTTGTGGACTATTTCCCTGATAAGCCATCCAGTTCTTCATTTATTCCTAGAAATACTTTTAGAAGACAAATGCTTGTAAACCCTTAACCATTTAGATTCTCCATGGCCACCTTATCGGATCATAGTAGCAATCCACAATTAATGGACATGTTGGTCCCACAGGTGAGCCTTAAGCTTACCCTAACACCCAAAGACGAGGAGAAAGAAAAAGGAGTCAAAATCAGCAAAATGCTAGAGAAAACAAAGATAAGGGAGAAACTCCCTAGGAAAAACACTAAGAAAATACTAAGTTTGATTTGTAAATGGAAGGAAGAAAGAAAAATCACTTAATTATGAACCAGGCAGATGGTTGACACCATTGTCTTCCACTATAATTAATGAGGACTCTAAATTATGGGGAAGATATGAATATAGGCTTCACAAAAATTGTTAAGCAAATTTAAAGCTCCAAGAAACTGGCTAGCTCAGTGGTATTTATCAGCCCAAGAAAATATTTGTAATGTCCCCTCTTTTAATCCCTTTCCTAGGTCGGCTCAAGTTAAGGAAAAGCAGGTCAGGCTTGTGAAGAAAAATAATAGAACAGTTATATTTCTTCCTAGGTTGGCCAAAGTGAAAGCAAGTGGTGAGGTGACCCTCTTGAAGGTAAGAAAATTTAAGTCTTGGTCGGCCAGAGTTAGTGGGGTACCAATAAGACTTAAGGGGTCGGCCTTGAGATGGGGGAAAAATAAGAAATTAATAGCAATTTTGCCTAGGTCGGCCAGCATAGAGGAGGGAAACATGTATAAATACAAGATCTTGTGAAGCATTTCATATCATTTTGGAATTGTTTTTCCATTGCTTTGGTTTGCACTTTTGAGCAGCATATGTTTTAGGACGAAAACCCTATTGCATTAAGGAGAAGTTGGACGAAACCCTAGCTTCTTCAAGGGAGAACTTATGTGCTTCAATAGAGATTATTGCTAGTTTCATGTTCAGTTTTGCATCATCATTTAGATATCTGATTTGAAGGACAAGTTGTGCAAGTTGGAGGTTCTACTTCAGATTTTCTAGGGTGGCAAAGCCCTAACATCAGTCCAGCAGGCCAGCGCAGCCCTTGGTAGGGTTTTAGAGTTGCTACTTCCTCATTTAGTTGCATGTTTGTGGCTGGAGCAACTTCATCCAGCTAGAGATAGTTTTGCATCTGCATTATTTGGGTTTCTTCATGTTGTGGTACATGTTTGAGGCCCAATTTCCTTTGTAATTTGCATTCATATTTTAGCAGCAGACTGGAGGTTGAATATCAGAAATATATTGGGTCATATTGATGAATCTAGTCGAACTATGTTAATGATTTAATGCTATTGTGATCTGCTATAAATTTATCTACTTTTGGTTGCATTATGTGCTGCCGTTCATGCATAAATAAACTCAGAAAATCATATTTGCACACTAGGGTTTAAGCAGAAATTGAAAATCAGAAAACTAGGGCATCATTTTATGTTACAAAAATCAGAATTTTGCATAAATATTGGTTGGGAATCAGAAACAAATTGAAGACAAATTAAAAGCAAAAAGCCAAGAATGGGATGATGAAGCTACAAAGGCAATTCAAAGAATAAGAATAGAAATATTTAGCAGTACCAGCTCTCCAAATTCCTCAACTAGGTACCTTATTAGTTTTATTGATTAACATTTTGACAATACTTGGTCTAGTGTTCTGACACAGGAATACCCAGATGGAAAGAAAATAAAATTGTGGTTATCTATCAGACACATTCATTGAAATAGAAAGTATATATCACATCTACGAGAAAGAAATGTTAGTAGTTAAGAAGGGTATAGAAAGGTTCAAGATCTTCTTAAAGCTTGAACACTTTACAGTCAAAATAGATAGCCAAGCAATGAGGAACTTGCTAAAAAAGAAGTTGAATGAAGACATAGCCTAGGGAAGAACTGCCTGGTGGTATTTTGAATATCGTGGTTATGATTTCAAGATTGAATGGGTCAAAGGAGAAAATAATCCATTCATAG
Source organism: Sequoiadendron giganteum (assembly GCA_007115665.2). Classification (NCBI taxonomy): domain Eukaryota; kingdom Viridiplantae; phylum Streptophyta; class Pinopsida; order Cupressales; family Cupressaceae; genus Sequoiadendron; species Sequoiadendron giganteum. The sequence goes on from VCHN02000014.1 coordinate 164,155,772, forward strand.
ATGTTTTGACTAGAGAATTTGCTGCAGCAATTGTCATCTTAGGATATTTAGAAGAACTAGAATTACCTATCCTTCCAAATCTAGTGATTGAATCAATTAATTATGGATTGTGTAATTTTTAATAAGTGGCTGAATAAATTAAGAATCCTTATAAGAGTTAGGGTTCATTGATTTTGAAGAAAACTTTCTAAAGAACTTTGGTCTTAATGAAGCTCTTGTTACCATTCAGCTCAGGAACAACCTTACCATGGATCTTCAGATCCCAAGATATATATACATCTCCTTTTTGGCCAAATCATTTAAAAAGGAATCCCTTGAAGGTTTGTAAATGTGGTTTTATTAATAGTCGAACTATTTACCAATTTAAATATGAAGACCATATAGATGTGTTTGGAGCCTGTCTCAGTGTAGATCTTGCAGAATTCTTTGATTACATAAATTCTGGATTGAGCTCTCAATTTTTTGAAGGAATGGTGGAATATTTGTTGAACCCCAAGCAGCGTCCTCTTGTTAGGATTGAGTTCTATTCGATCATACATCATTGGTTCTCTGAAGTCCTAATTGAAGAAGGAGAAATCAAGCTGAACCTAGCTAGAGTGGCAAGGCATATAGAATCATACACTGTATTGTTGGATGAACTTTTCAGAATTCATTTTGCTTTTAGAGAAAATGACAGTGATGCAATGGAGATATTTTCACCTTTACCTATGTCTTTTACTCTTCCACCAAGTCATTTTCCACAATAAAGCAGGCTCATGCGCTTGTCAATGCTGTGATGTCAGCCATAGTAAGATCTGACAGCAGAATCAAACCCGTCCAAAAAGTAAGACCCCTATAGCCACTTTCGGGTATAAAGTGGACCATTCTCGCTTTTTGGGTCCCTAAAAAGTGATGTTTGTCTGCCACTACAACATTCATTCATGATAGACTGCCTAACAGCTATCTACATCCTTTTGGCTTTGATAAAGTAGGATGCATGTCATTTTCCTATGGTCAGATGTCAAAATGAATCTGTAGCAATGGAATAAAAGATCAGGCAAGTCTGCTATAAAGCCAAAAGTTCGCTTCATTTTGAGACATTCGGTTTTGGATTCAAATTTGGAGTTTATTTAGAAGTCAAATTTTAAAGAGTCAAAAATAGATGTATGCTCTTAGCTTGCATTATATGCGATCTTTCTAGTAAAAAATCTATAATGTTTGCTTAGAATCCCTATCGATTCAAGCAATCACATTATCCATTGTATCCTAATTTTGATCAATATATCTATCCTCATTTGTTCTTGGTTGAAATTGGCATCTATATATCCTCATTTGAGAGAGAGAGTGTGTTTGTGTGTGTCTGTTCAAATTTCTAAAAGTTGATGTTGTACCCAAACCAATTTTTTTGCTTCATTAAGGCATTTTGATTAAAATGGTCTAAATCTTGTAAAAGTGTCATCAAAACTCAGTTTTTGGGCAATCCAAGTGTGGGCTTTTTGTGGGTTTAATGTTTGTAAGATACTGGCAAAATTTGAAAATTAGGGTTTTTGAACCCCCTTAGGCAAAAAACCCTAAAAATTGAATCTTGTCAGAATTGACTGAAAATTATTTTGATTGGCTTATTTCACATCACGATCACAGTTGTGAAGTTAGTTTCAGTTAAAAGTGAAGTTAGTTTCAGTTAAAAGTCAGTTTAAGCCTGGTGGGTAGTTTTCACTTTTTCAGGAGGAAAGTTAGGACCTCGAAGGTTGTCAATGGTAGTTGACTAGTACCAGGTGTCAAAATCTAAGCTTGAAATTCATCCTAGAAGATTTTGTGGTGAAAGATGCTGAAAAAGATGCTTTGCGACGGAGGGGATTTTCAAATGGTGAAAATTGTAAAAAATATTCTGTCTAAAAACACTTCACTTTGCAACGTGGGAGATACTTGTGCAATCAACGTGCAAGTCAACTTTGTAGCGTCCGTACACATGAAAATGGTGAAATACAGTCATGCACTTGCGTCGATGACAATGAGGCTTCAGCGCAATCAACTCAGCAGATGACACAGTGATTGCGAGGCGTGAAAATGGTGAAAATCATCCTGTAACTATTAAGTCTGGTGACATTTGCACCTCTGTAGGCGAGGGGCGCCCTTCAATTTGAAGGCCCAAATACAGTTATTAGTGGTTGCAAATACATTCATTCTCTTTGGAATTTTGTTAGCTTTCCAGCAAGCCATTAGGCGAATCCATCCGATTTGTGAAACTCTGGCAATTGAAGGTAGAGGCAGAAGTTACAGAGGATTTACATGTTAGAGATGATAGTCAAATTTCATAATTTGTGCCCCTGTAGCTCAGGGGTGCCCTTGAATTAGACTTGTTAGATGATAGAATTTGCAAAAACTGTTTCTAGGGGATCTCTTCAGATTCAACCCAACTCCGTGATTCATTTGTTTGCAAGTCCGTCAGACATACTGAGCAATCGTGGCAGATGATCCTGTGAGCACGTAAAACGGGGGGGAAAATAAAAGTCAATATCAAAATGTTCCTCTACAGGCTAGGGGTGCCTAGCCTTTTGGCTAGCTAGTTGAGGTTTTCGACAACTATTGTCTTCACGAGATCTGTGCAGAATCCTTCTAGCTACGCAGTGAATCCAACCATCATCCCTCGAGATTCGTCAAACGTTCGTAGATGAAGAATCAATGGAAAATACTGAAGGATAAAAACAAGCAAAAAAATGGCTAAGTATGGAAAATTGCATCTTTCTTGAGAAAGGCACCCTTCTACTGGAGGTCTTAGAAGCAGTTTTCTGACTTCGTCACTCCCAAGAACATCCCTTCCAAGTTGTTTTATCTCTACGATGAAATCGTCAGCACACGCTTCAGAGCAATCCAACTCCCGATAGCAAGGGTCAAAGTGGAGCATTCTGTTGAAAGTTACAAATTGCAAAATCATTCCTAGAAGCTAAAATAGCCCCTACAAGCTAGGTGCACCCTCGCATTTGAGGGTCTTAATCCAGCTTTCAGGCGTTGCATGTACAACCATCGTTTGCAAAATTCTTCCAGCTATGCGATGGATCCAACATTCAGTTGATGGGACTCATTAGTCACTGGCAACAGCAGTTTGAAGCGTGGAGAGTCAGAATCAGGAAAGTGGCTAAGTTTGGTGTCATATGCATTGTTTTGGGAAAAGGCGCCCTAGTTTTTGAGGCATCAAACTCAATTTTTAGCATTCGCAGCTCCCAACAACATGTTTGTTAGACTTGTTCTGGCTACGTGATGAATCCGTGAGCATAGTTTCAGGATCAATTGGGTATCTGGAATGCAAGATCGAATATAGGCTTCGGTGACATTTGCAAGTTGAAATTTTCAAAAAATTGGTTGTCTGGAAAGGTGACGCCTAAAAGTCAAAGTTTGACTTTTGAACTCAAGTGAGTGGGCCACCCCAAAATGGAGGAGTTAGTTAATTGAATTTAAATAATATTAAATCTTTAGTTAAACTTCTCGAGTTGACTTCAACAAGACTTAATTTTTGCTTGCAATTGGCGGATGTATTTTTGCATGCACAGTTAAATGAAGTGCATGAAGGTGGCGCCCATTTTAGGGCTTATTTTTCATTCAGCTAACTAAAAGGAGGTCCAATAAGATTATGGCGTCCCATTTGCATACAAAATTGACAAAAAATTCTTTAAATATGCATTTGGGCATCCATTATTTTCACAATAGGTGGAAGCAAACACGATTTTCCTCGTGCAAGCAAAGATCTGGACGCACTACAATAAGAATTTTTCAGTGTTCTTCGCATGTATAGGTCCAGATTGTTCAACAGAATAGTTTTGCATGCTTCATTTTTTTGGCAGATTTTTGGCAACTTTCATCAGATTAAGGCAAGAAGGCAAATTTCTCGAGGCAGATTATAACTTCTATTTTCTCACCTCATAATTCTTCTATCCTTGTCTTAGGTTTTCTTTTGCATGTCAAAGAAAGAGGCGTCTTTTTCAGTAACAGATCATTTGGGTTTGCTTATAAACTTTTTCTCTACAAAACCCATGTACTAAAATTTTTGAGGAAAAATTGCCTCGTAGCTTCAATTTTTGAAGCTTTTCTTTTTTCTGGAGATTCCTTTGCATGGTTGAGAAAAAGTCGTAATTTTGAAAAACGAAGAATCGAGGTGTCCAGTTCATCAACGGCAACAAAACCCATATGTCAGAATTTTTCGTCAAAAAAAGTTTATGAAGCCTAGTTTTGCATGCTAATTCTGTTCCGAAAAGTCTTTGCATGTCGAGTAAAAAAGCATTTTTTCGAATTTATGACGTTGTGGGTTGGCTTAGAATTTCATTCTCTACCAAACCCACGTCTCATAATTTTTTGTGAAAATTGTCCCTCGACAGGGTATTTTTAGCCTAATCAGGAAATATTTTAGCTTTCCAGAAAAGTTGTCAAAATATAGCCGTGTTCACAGTCAACAGGCGAGTTTTTCAAAATGCATTTCACCTAGACTGAATTTAAGACCAAATCGGTCTTAATTCATGATTTCATCAAAACGACCGACACAAATTTGCATCAGGTGTATCCAAAATTTGACTTAAATGCTTCAGAGATTGATTAGATCCCACTTCAGAACCTCGAGGAATCCAGGTTGCTAGAAGCGGCTTCTCTTCCCATCATAGCACAGTGTATAGAGTTCGTTATGGCTTGTGTAAAGCATTATAACTTTGCTACACGAGAAATTCAATCAGTGGATAGGCGAATGATTTGCAGTCTCAAGCCCAAGGACATTAAGAGGTGTTTCGGTATTCCTCCAAATCCGAACAATTTGGTCATTTCTATGGACAGGTGCAAAAGGACGTTCGATGCTAATAAGGAAAAGTGTCAAGGAAGAATGACAAATAGATGGCTCAAACAAAAAAGTGAAGAGCACAAGGATATACTGAGAGGGGGGTGGACGGGGTGAATCAGTATATCAACAAACTTTTACTCTCTTACTTATTTATCAACTTCAAACTTAAACATACATCCACTATTTGATATGAACCAATTTATACAAGTTAACACAACTTTTATTGAACTGATTTTTACAAAGTAGGTACCAACCTACAGATTTATAATAAGATGATTTAGTAGGACACAACCTACAAGGAACATCCAAACCTTTATAACTTTAGTAGGCACCTACCTACAAGGAGCACCAGCCCCTAATGCAAGGCACCAACCTTGACTTGATGGTTGCAAGATGATGCCTTCAATCTGACCTGCGCTATCCCAATCCTCCAATCTGCCTTTGGTGATGAATGATCTCACACTTAGCCCACACAAGGAGATGGGACTTCAGACTTACAATCTCTCTTGCACAACAACCACACCCTCCAAACCTGATCTGAGAAACAAATATATAATTTGCTCAAAGCTTGCAACTCTTGATGAAAGAACACATTAATCACAACTCTGCCTCTTCATATCTCAAACACACCTCTTTAGATGGGCCATTTATTTGTCTTAATCTTAATTGTCCTACTTTAATTCATTAATTTTCTGTTTTGTGCACAAATCGATATTCTTATGTGGCACTATCTTTTATTGCTTGCCTTATTAAAGACGATCACACCACTTAACAAATCTATCTCTTCAGAAAATCGTAACACTTCATGTAGATCGCCTATTTTCATATTGTCTTATAAGAAATACATCTTTTGGAGAAAATATGCCTTTTCAGATTGCACCATGTTTAATTATAATATCTGTTCTATTATTTTTGGAGATTAGACGTATCTTTCCAGTGAAGAAACGCGTCTTTTTATGAATGTTTTTTTTAAGATGAATCACTTCTCTTTAGAAGCACGCCCTTTTGAGATGTGATTAAAACGGCTTTAGGATGAAACACATCCAAAGTGAATCACGACAACTCTTCAGATTTTAAGAACTGATTCTCATACCTCTTCAAGGAAAAGACATCTTAGTTTGAATGATTTCAATTTCCATGACTCTTCAAGAGGGTCGTTCTTCTTTAAGGAACTTCATTTGTCTTGATAATCAAATGATAAACTAAATGTTAATGAATCTGAATTCAATGACTGCCTAGAGAGTCATTCTTCTTAACCAATCACAAAATACATATGTGAGTAATCATAAGGAGCAGTTCGTCCATTTTCTTTAACAAATTGTATATGTTAAAGATATCGAACTTTGATAATCATTAAACTTGATTAAATTAACTTGAAGGATCTTCAATCTGAACAATCTTATGATTTTTTTTTTTTTTTTTTTGTCAAGTATGTTGGTATATATAATTTCTTTTATTCTTCATGAGCTTTATCGTTCATGATGTTCATGATAACCTCCAACTATCTCAACTTGGGCACCTTCGCCATCAATGACAATATTTCCAACAAAAAGGACTAGTTTGCCAAAGAATTTATGTCGTGGAGAGTTCAAAGATCAATATGCGGTTATAATCACCCTTCTTAACCGTGTCACCGGTCAGGCAAATGCTCACAAATTTCAGCCTTGGATATATTACGTCATGGCTCAGATTATCAACAAAAGGGAGCACTATGACATGGCATCTTCGATCAATGATGTTCTTGACAAACAATTGACCAACTTCTTGGTTGCTCATGACTTTCACATGTGCTCATACCTTGTATATCTGGTTGCTTTCCAAGGCCAATTTAAAGGATTGAATACTAAGGGGATTCTAAGTGAACAAAAGGTTCATCAGTACTACTCACAGCTTGAGTTCACACAGTTCGAGCGACACTTCAAGCGAGTGCAAGAGGCTTTCTTAATGTACATTGTGAAAAATCTTGATTGAGAGCTACACGTGCACATTTCAACAAAAGCTAGGTCAGCTATGATTAAATGGGCAGATTGGTTCATCCAGTTCCCTACATTCACCTACATCTACGTGTATAGCTACTCAGGTCACCCTGCCATGTTGCCTCCTTATCCTTCAGATAAGGTGGTTTTCATGGAATTTCTAAGGCAACTGTACATGGTCCACTCCCATTTGTGCAACAAATGCAAGCCAACTGCCAATTTTCCATTACAGATGGGTATTTATAGGTGTAAGACAACAATTGACGCCAAGGCCATGGGTAATGAGATGGAGAGACTTAATCTTAAGTATCTAGTCGAGAGACGCTCATATCACCCTTGGGATTACTATTCAACATGCCTTGGCGGTCGTTCTTCTCACAAGCCTTCTATAGAGGACTATTGGTACAACTGCGAGGATGAGTTTGAGGTGTGAAGATGCAGCTACGACAGATTCACTCTCTCACAAATTTATGATTTCATGTCGGAAGATGTAGGAGGGTTGTTTGATGATGATGGGAATGTTATAGTTCCCTAGTTCTTTCAGGATCAAGTTGACACCCAGCCTCTTCCAACAGTGGATTGGTACGCCAAAGAGTGCACATCTGTAAAGGAAAGAACAAGTAAAGTTGTTAGAAATAGCATGCTTTACTTGGACAACAAAAGGATGAGAAAGGCAGCCATGCCAAACATAGAGCCGCTATTAGTAGTCACTTCACTGCCTTCCACATTGAAATCAAAGCCTAGACAAAAGGCTAGGAGTAATCCTCCTATAGAAAACAGGTCGTCAGGAAATGGAAAGGGAAAAGCACCAGTTGCTGATTTGGACCAGCAAGAACATCATATGGAGATAGCCCCAGATGCAGTAGAGATCATGCTAGAAGCAGAGGTAGAACCTCCCATGCTATCACCAACTCCACTACAATCTCCGGTTCATATTGATTTGGACTCACCACCACATAGTAGTGCTTCTACACATACCCACTCATTAGAAGTTCCTAGAACAAGCACGGCTCCTTCCATTGAGACTAGTCAGGACTCGTCTTGGCTTGAGAATCAAATGGGTAGGAAGAGGAGGTAGCCATCCTATCAGCTAGACTTCTTCGATTTTGATCATGTTTATCAAGACACACCAGATAAGAAAATCAAGAAGCAGATTCATGTTGAAAGGAACATTGATAAGGAGATCATCATTGAGACCGTTGTGCCACCAGAGGATAAAAGCTTGAATGAGGTAGAAGTTGATGACTTTACCTTAATAAAGATCAACCTTGGCAAAAGCACACGCCAAGTAGAGGTGGATCTCCTCGGGGTTGCAACTTAAAGCATAAGGGAAGGAGTAATAAACTATGTTCCACGGGGACGCGTCCCCTAGGTTTTTGCCCCCCGTACCTGTCCCGGAAACGTCTCGGGGACGGGGGACGCCTGGGGGATGGTTGACAGCCGTCCCCAAAAAGTCCCCGAAAATCGGGGACGTCCCCGATTGGAGGAAACGTCCTGGACACAAAGGGGGACGGCTAGCCGCCCAGGGGACGGATAGGGGACTCCTAGCCGTCCCCTAATCGTCCCGGGGACAGCCAGCCGTCCCCCTTTGCCCAACAACAATTTAAATACAAAAAAAGAAGGTAATTTTAAATTTTATTTTTTTTGTTCTTTCCTTTGTGGACCCTATGTTCTCCCAACCCTAATATGGCCACTTAAAACATCTTCTTACCTTCATTTGACCTCGTTTTAACTTGCCAAAAAAAAATTGCAGCCAAAAGAAAAAGTGAGAAGAGAAAGAGGAGGGTTTGAAGGAGCTGTTGGAAAAGAAAAACCAACATTTAGGAGGAAAAAATGAGAGCATTAAGGCAGCAACCAGCAAGAGAAGTGAAAGAGGTATTGGTTGGAGTTCCATTAGATGAGCTAGCCCCTCATAGTGACAATGACTCAAACTCTGAGTCTGATTTTGATGCAATGTTGGTAGATGCCGAGTAGCGGCAGCCATCATACTTTCTATTACTATGTTTTGGACACTTGTGACTTTGTCATTTTGACATTTTTAGTACAAACTTGTAGCCTTTTGGACATTTTATTATTTAAAATTTATTTTATATCATATGCACATTGACTATTTGACATGAATTATGGTCCATGGAAGCAATTAGGTAGTTGTAGTATTAATTTGTTCGATAATTTGATTCTATGATGCATATGTCAATATGATTGGTTATTACATTTGCAACTTTATGAATGTTCATTGTTATGATTATCATTACTCATATGAATATGAATATCCGAAATTCAAATTTCCCTATATTTTTAAAATTTCTCTCTCTCTCTCTCTCTCTCTCTCTCTCTCTCTCTCTCTCTCTATATATATATATATATATATATATATATATATATCTATAGTATACTATATAGCCGTCCCCCTGTCCCCTAAAATCCCCTCAAAAAATTGCCGTCCCCAAAACTCGTCCCACCGTCCCGCCGTCTCGCCGTCTTGCCGTCCTGGAGACTCGGTGGAACATAGGTAATAAACGATGGAGAAGATAAAGCAGCCCTCAAGGCTGAGAACCAGCAGCTTCGCCAGTACGCCTCCAATCTTATGCATAACACTGAGAATGTCACCGCCTTGCTCCCGTAGTTGTCAGAAGTACCAACAAAACACAATCAACTAAGTCAGGTGATTGTTTATGGGAAGCGCTTGAAGGATTGGGAAGAGGAGTTTGTCACAAGGGGCTGCTTCATACTTTCAAAATTGTACCAATTGAGGTACAATGCCCACGAGCTTCGTTTGAAGATTCAAGAGTCAGAGCGAGATTTGGCGGTAGACAAACCATGGAATGAGATCACGATCTCTCGCTTGAGGACGACATATGATTCAGTCACCGAAGAAGAGGATAAGGAAGCAATCTTTTCTTGGAGAGAACAATTAATCTTCAAGGTAAAGGTACATGAGACAATTTCTTCAGAGTTGGCTAAAAGCAGAGAGAAGATGACAAGTGCTATCAGGTTCGTAAGAAATTTCATGTCACAAGTTCCTTGCCAGTATTAGCATGAGGGTGGTGGATTTCTTGAGCTCGATGATGTACAGTCAGAGATTCATACACTCATTCATGGTATTTTCAGTGGTGATATAGTTGGTTGTAGGTTGGATCAACTTATAGTCATGTTAGCGTTATTTCATGAGGTGGCCAAGAGTAGAGAACTTTAGAGTCAGATCACGAATGGTGAAGTGATGCTGCGGAGACAAAGAGTTCTTCAGAGGATTATCAGTGCTCCAGATGGTGATGCTATAAACAACCTTGTGGAGGGGTTAATTGCTCGAGACCACAACCAGTAAACTACAAATCAGGACATCCGACCCTTTCAGGATAGACATTAGACACAGGAGTTAAACTTGACGCCTCTTTCCAAGTTAACTTGCTGTCCCACATATCATGGCATGTTTATTTTGGAGTCTTCTATGTACAGTTGGAGTTCTCATTTAGTTTTCAGTTTCAGTTAACTGATGTTAGTTATCAGTTGACTTTCATTTCAATAAGGACTTGCACGTCCATTTATTTTATATAGTTCAATTAACTGATGTTGTTTTTCCAGTTAACTGCTAGGTTGCATACAATTAGACTTAGAGAATAAACTCTTGCATGCTTTGAAGTTCTATAAATAAGAGCACCCTTGCTCATTTGTAATTAACTTTTACTCGTGATAGCAAATATGCTATGCCCACCTTGCCTGTAGTATCGCTATTCAGTATCTATTCACTTAGTTAAATATAATTGCTGGTTTGATCGTTCATTGTATGTGTGTCTCGTTTGGCAATTTGCTGTCCTAGTTATTATTTCTTGTTGTGATTAATAAGCTTTGTTTCATATCTACACCTTAGATAGGTGTTCCTCCTCCTTGGGAGTCTAAGAAAACTAGCGAGTTTTTTCCCCAAACGAATTTTTTTGACTTTAACTCGCAGGGTTTTTTTTGACTAGTTTTTGGTGATTACACTCCAAAAACTTGCTAGATACATTTAAAAATGCAAAACATAATTTTTTTTTTGAAAAAATAGTTAATTTTTGCCAAGTTTTTTTTTGACTTGGCAATTTTTGGCTTGGCGAGTTTTTTTCTGGGACAAGTCTTCCAACTATGACTTATATCGTTAACAATGGATCTGAATCATGATATATTTATTGCTGTTATACTACAGTTGTTGCTGTCACTACTGGCATGATTAATTTAATTGCTGTTATAATGCTGTCATGATATATGTAACAATCTTTTTTTTTTGTTATGGATGGTTCTTTTTTTTAAACATTATAAAAAATTGCTTTGCTGTAGGGGATGCCTGGCTGTCCCCTAAAATGGGGATCTGTTTCTCAGATGCTTCCAGAATTCACTTGCTGGGGGGGATGGCTAGTGTATGTCCCTTGCTGTCTTGCTGTCCCCAAAATGCCTAAGGGGGCAGGGACGGGAGTTTGAGGGGTGGGGACATATCCCTGTGTAACACAGTTTGACACATTTTCCTAATTTAAGTAGTGTTTAAGTGTTAAATTAATTATTTATAGATGCTTGCTCATGTTATTGTCGGTTGTAGTTGTTCAAAAGGTTTGATTTAAATCCTCCTCCCATTTCCTTCTTCGTAAATGGATGTGTCTATTGGACAAAACTTCATCCATCTTGCATAATCGTATGGGGTTGGGGACCTCAAAGTTGTAAAAGGTCTTAAATATTTTTAAGTTTGAATTTTTGCCACAAAGTGCAAATTAATTATTATACCAGACACCCCTGTTAAACAGATGTACCTTGAGAGAATGTTGATGACTAAATTAAGTAAAGTGGAATTAAATTTGTGTATTTACTATTTTTATGCTAGTCGATGTTTTATGTATTAATTTTCTTTTAGCTATCAGTAGGGTTTGTAATGAGACCTTTCCAGTTTTCTCAAGGGGTGGATACTATTGTGCCAAACTGTTCTATGTAAAAGTTCTTGTGTGTTTTGAAATGGTATTCTAGTCATTGCCATATTTTTGTTCTAGAAGGTTTTTTGACTTAAATCTGACAAATATTCTAAAAGCTACAATAATAGTGTACAAGATGAAAGGTTAAAACATATTCTTCTGTCTTGTATGAGCTCCTTCAGAGGAATATGAATTAAAACAGTAAAACCTTATAGAAGGTCAAGAGCAAAAATAGTAATACTGCAGTGGTACCCCCTGTGAAGGGTGATGCAGGTCATAATGTAAACTATAAGATCAAAAATGTATTTTTGAACCATAGTTTCCATTTATAACTGTTATTTTAATTCAGAGAAGTAGACATACAGCTGAAAGAAAAATGGATGTGACCTGGTGGCTTGGTAGAAAACCAGAGAGAAGAAATTAACAAAATTAATGTCTTCCCAACATGGATGTTGATTTCTCTTCCATGGTTTAGAGGAGCTTGTTGATATGGCATTATGACACATTGGGAGTGGTTTCAAAGACAATGTTGTTTCTAGGTGCTTGTCTTTTAAAGAATTCATTTCATCGCAAGATATTGTTGTACGAAGAAAGTGCTTTCATAAAACCATCTTTGAAGGCTGTAGGTTATGGGTTATATTATTTTCACTTTTTCTGCCATAGGAGACTCATCTTCTGACATTGAAATCCCTGGTTAAGTTTGGCACAACCTTTGCTGATCAAACTGATCTATCTATGATAATCCTAATCTCTAGTATTGTTCATCTATCAATGTGATTTGCTTATCATAAATTTAAAATTTGTATGATAATTGGTTGAAAATTTTGTTTATTTCTATTGATATTTAAACCAAAAGTAATCAAGGATCCTTTCATTTAAAAATCCATACCATGAACCTATATTGTTGTATAGCTTCTACTTGTTTCTCATAAGGAAAAGACACAACCATAATAAAATGCGTATGTTTTCAAATGTATTTTGCTATCTAGTTTTATGTTCTGATTTGGAAATCTCAATATGTTGGAATTGATTAACACTCTGCATTACTTTGTTTTATCAACTTGATTTTTGTGTAAGCTTGCAAGGAAAATAAACTAAAATTTGAACACTCGTCAAATTTGGCTTCAGAATTGCAAGAGAATCAACAAGCTTTGAGTGCTAAACGGACCATTGCTAAGGTATTATTAGTGATTCTATTTATACCATACTTTTTCTGTAGTGTTTTTCAAGTTATTGGAAAATTACATACACACAATCATAGACAAGGTTTCAAGGAAAACTCTAGTTTTTCTGTTTTAATGTACCAGGTTTTGAGCAAAATTTTGGCTTTTTTCAGGGTACCAGGTTTCTAGCAAAATTTGTGATTGCCAAGTTTGACTTCACACATGCACCTGTTAAGGCATAAATAAATCGCCTTTTCAAATGAGTTATATTACTTTTGATAGTGTCATAAATGATATTTGAACACTGTTCCTTTATTTTTTTTGTAGCTCTCTTAATTTCTCTGATGTAGGCCCAAGCACACAAGTCAATGTGATAATCCCCATAACATAATTCTGCCTCGAGTGTTTCCTTCGAAGATTTAAGTATACCACCAATTTTGATTTGTGGTAGGAAAATTGATATAATGTTTTGCCTCCCAAGTCTTTGGACTGTGTTTGTTTCATTATTATTGTTGATGAATACAAATACTTCCCCTACTCTTTTCTAAAATTCTAAATTTCCATTCTTCCAAATGCCTTTTGTTTTGAATTTAAAATAACAATCATTTGTCTAATACTTGTCCTAATTAGTTTTCCTTCCAAAATGAATTTGAGATATACCTGAGAACATTAGAATCGTTTTTTTCATTGAAAGTTTGCAGCTGGAATAAGACGACTGCTTGTTTCTAGGTTCTGATATTTATGGACACATGTTTAGTCTGCAGTACCACAAATCTCAAAAAGGAAAATTACTTGTTTTGAATGCGGAAAAAGACAACGATCTTTCTGATAGTTCTAATTGATTTGATTTTCAGAGTGAATTGGAGATATTCATGAGAACACTCGACTTTTTTTTGTTATTGAAGATTGGTTGCAAAACTTTGTTTCTTTGATTTATATTTTATTGATAGTTTGGTCTGCTCTTAGACATCTTGACTTGCAAGGCCCTCTGTATGGCTTTCAAAAACAATAATAACTTTTCTTTCCTCTTGTTACAGAAGAGTCGCAGACACAGAAACAAATCAGGCCAAACATTAAAGGACCTGTCATGTCTTGCTGAAACTCTCCCTTCATTTAGTGACCCAAAATCTGTTGCCACAAGTACCAAGCTGAACTGCAAGTCTCGTCAAAAGCTCGTGTAAGTTGGATTTTGTAATAACCCTCAACTTTCTTTACAACTGAAACCATTAATATACAATGAATATGCTGTATGAGATGTTAAAATATTGCTAGTCTTTTGACTTATCTGTGCATTTATTTTCAACAGAGTAAAGGAAACCAAGCAATTGGCAGCTGTGCTGGCACATCCAGTGTTTCATTCAGATCCCTTCTCTGCCATTCAACAACACCTTGAAAATACTCTTGGCCCACAAATAAACACTGAAGCCAAGTCTAAACGTGTTAACAAGGGAAAAAATTCTAAAAATAAGAAAAAGAGGCCACAATCAACTGGTGCTGTACAGGCAATGGATATATAGCAGTAACTGTTGCCTCCCTCTAAATGGAAGGTGCATTACGAATATTGGTGTTTTGATTTTAGCTCTGCTGATTGAGTTGGTATTTTATGAAGAAAAATGAAACTCTGTTTAATATTTAGGTAACGAGAAAATAGTAATATTTGATTTTGCAGTAATGAAACATATCTCATTATTTTCTGAGGATCATTGCTAACTTGCTAATGAGAAAGAAGTAGTACTAGGTTTTGCAGTTATGAAACTAGTCACGTTTTTTAGGATCAAATGACTTGTTCAATCTGAATGGAGGAACATCACCTCCATGCACAGCCCTGGGTAGGGCTGGAGTAGAAGGGTGTTGGTAGAACTGGTTTTGGCAGCTCAATTATTTGGAACTGTATGGTTTTGTATCTACCCTTATTTTTTAGGGGTTATAATGTATGTTTTTGAAAAGTTAAGCAGCATTTACAGGGTGCTGTAGGTTATAATGTATGTTGAGAACATCTAATTTTGACTATTTAAAAATTGTATGCCCACGAACCAATGTGAGACCATTTGCTCTAATTTTCAACGCAATTATTCTTAATTCTAATGCTGCACTTTCTAAAGATGCCTTGCATGTACGGTGCATATTTTGGATTTTTTAAACAAAAAAAATTGAAATAGGATTAAAAAGATTACAGCAAATAGAATGCAGCAGAACCGCCAAGGCTAGTAGACAACAGAGCTCTGAAAAGCAGTCTAAGACTAATGGACACAATTGAACAGATATGGACTACTGCTGCACATTCTTAGAGTCACATTATTAAAATGGCAGCAATTCCGTAAAGGGGATTGTTTTTTCATTTACCTTATAGTTAGTTTAATAGAGTGTACAACCTTCCCTTCTTTCAGAACAGGTAACTTCCATTATGTAGGGCAAACGCCTTCTCTATCAAAGCAATTTAATCTTTGCTTTAGCAACATTATTTATAAATATTTGGATACAATAATTAATATATACTTCATTTCAATCTCTAGTCTGCAATATGATGACTTTCAACTTAGTCCGAAGACTTTATCACTGTTGTCATAGTTGCCTATGTGGATGAGCTACCTATTTTGGTCCATTCCACCCATGGAACACCAATGCTCGAATTTCTTATCAATGTAGTACTTTATAAAGTGCAATTGTGATCATTTTTAGAGCTCAGTTATTGAGACTCAACTTGCATTTTCAGGTAGATTTTATTTTTTGAAGACATGTCTAGATGCAGGTAAGGCGTCTCTTATGAGTAGAGACGTCTCCATACCTATCTCCAATACAAAGAGATATATCCCAATTTCAAAGTCACCTCTCAAAAAGTGGAAGACATGTTTTCATGTAACCCTAGTTTTATATACATTTGAAAGGCTTCATACATTTTACTTATTCTTATAGTTGGGAAACTTGTAGAACGAAAAGGATACAGGAAGGTTGGAAAGCCTCTTACTTGCTTCAAAATAGATGTAAAAAAGCTGAACTTTGGGATTGGAAAACCAAAAAAATCCTTTTTGGTTTACTTGTCACCCCGGTTGTTCTCTATGGGTGTGAAGTGTGGGGAAGCAATACGTCAAAGAGCAGTTGGAGACAAATAGAAAGAATCCAGAAACACCTAATAACAAGCAATCTCAAAGTTAAAGCCACAATCCCTAATGAGATCTTTTTACCTGAAGCGGGGGCTTTTCCTTTGGAAACATTAGCGATAACTCGGTTGATTGGTTATCTAAAGGAGGTCGAAAACATGGATAATCACCGATGGCCCAAAACGGTTATGGAGGAGACGTTAGTCCGAAGAAAGAAAACTTGGATGAAGCAGAACAAGTGGGACATCAAATTGCATGAGTGTCCTGACACCAATAGTGAAATAAAAAACTATGTGAGGAAAAATTTAGGACTGCCATGTGGTCAAATCAGATTGGGCGAAAAAAAACATATTACATCAAAAAGTTTAACCCAACAAAGGATCATGGGGAAACAACCTATTTAGGTGCAGCTATTAAAGGGAAGGCGAGGTTGACAGTTGCGCAATTGAGAACGGGATCACACCATCTTAGATGCGAGACTGGTAGGTGGAAGATTCCTAAAGAGGCTTGGGAAGAAAGAACGTGCATATTTTGTAATAAGGGGGCGGTGGAAATAGAATGCACTTCGTCATGGAATGCACGACTTATGAAGATATCCGCAATAAGTTCACAAACAGTTTGGGGGTGGACAATGTGCAACAGTTATTTGAGGAGGATAAGATCAATCAGACGACCAACCTTATAGTCAAAATCAATAGCAGGAGGTTCGACTTGGAAAAGAGCTTGAAGACAAATTAAGTTGTTTGTCTTGGTCCCATAGATTGTTTAGTCTCGTAGACGTCATTAAAATCTTTCATTCATTCATTCATTATATATTTCCATTACCATTTTGAAATACCCTCATCATTCCTATATGGAGATATAATTCAACTTCTATAATATTTGTTATTTCCCATTATCGTTTTCATATATATGACATATCTTATGATACACCCCTTTTCTTTCAAATAAATTGTTTAGTATATTAACATATTTTGTGTTTTATATATATATTTTTTAGATTATTATTTAGGATTTGACGTTTTAAGAATTATTTGTGTTTGTATTTTTATGGATTGAAAAATTGATTTGTTTTGTGAAAAAGTTTTTTAATCTTAATAATATATAAATAATTGTTTGTCCTTCTACAATTTATTATAATAAAAAAATATATTTCAAATAAAAAAATTATCAATATTTTAGGATTATTGGGTCTACAAGGAGCTTCATTTTTTATGCTTGCATAACACATGATTAATTAAAATAAAAGATGTTTAAATCAAAAGATTATCAATATTTTAGATTTATTCAAACAATCTGTTTTTAGAATGGATTTATATAATAGAAAATATATGTAGAACTTCTCATAAAAAAAACTTTAGCAAATATGTAAGTCAAATCGATCAGGTATCCGTCCCCCTATAAATTGTAGTGTTGGTAAACTTTTTTCATGTGGTGTTGGCGCGACACACCCTTTGGTACCACGAGGACGGTGGGGAGACTAGATCTCGTGACCTCTTGCCTGCAACATGATGCTTTAGCCAATCGAGCTAGGCCCACCGCCCCAATTGCAAACAATATTGAATGTAAATAGCTATAAAATATTTAATTATTCATGTTGAGACATTTTTACTCTTATTTTTCATAAATAATGCTTTTTCATAAGGACAATAATATCCTCAATTTTAATGTTATGTTTGTTTGAATAATAATTTTTATTAATATTTATTTGTTTTGATTCTCTTTAGTGTTAAATTTTTATTTTGTTTGTGTAGAGTTGAAAATCGCCTACGCCACAATTTCTATCCATGTAATGCAATTATTTTAGTGTCCATTCTATCAAACATATTTTAGGTTGATGTCAAAATAGACCTTTGCATTTTTTAAATTGTTTGTAGATTAGAGATATCAATTCTAGTTTCTTCCTACTCAAATGCTAATATAATCATTGTAGCATCCTAAGCTCCACAATTGTAGTAGCACCCTTGACATTTAAAACATCCATACAATGACCAAGATCCAATAGACAAAATCCGACTTTTGTGACTTTTCTAAGTTTTGCCAACAATTTATTGAAATTCTCTATAAAGATATTTTCCTTAGCTTTTAGCATCAATCACCTTTTTGTTACATTTATTATTCTACTTCTTCCTATGAATATCCTTTGGGTAAAAGCACAAACTCGTGTCACACTTTATAAAGGAATCGGCCAACAACAAAAACAAATATGAACTTCGACCACATAAAAGTGGTCTTTATGTTTTGAATTTAAAAATGATGTAAACTAATGAAATGTAGAATTTTTGATGAAGTTTATTCTTGTAATTTTTAAATTTAAAAAAAAAATTGTTTTCATTATGTTTTTTTCAATTTAAGGACAAATTTTGGAACACTGAAAATTTCAGAAAATAGTGACTTCAGGGGTCGTCAAGAAAAAAATTTGAAAAAAACTTCATTTCTCCCTAATTTTTTTTCTCCAAATAGATAACTTCAATATCTACTACATGAAAAAAAAAAAATCAAATTTTGATGTATTTTTTCTCGTAATAACATTTTAAAGTCAAACATGTCATAATTTGACAGTTTTCACAGGCCGTTAATTATTTTCAATTTTTTTAATCATTTTCAAAAAACAAATTATACTCTTTTGAAGAAGACTCTCTCATCTACTGGACCATATAAGTTTTAAAGAATTTTAATATGTTTTACTAATTGTTTTTTAATTTCTAATCAACCTCTTTTTTAATTTTAACAACCTACTTGCATTATTTTAAAAATAACATATTAAAACTAATCAAAATATTTATTTTTTTATATATTTGGATTTCCCACTCCGAGCTCTACAAAAAAAGTATTTTACTTTTTTTGTAGAAAAATCATTCTGACTGGAGAAATACTTAGTTAAAGTTGAAAGTTTCAGAAAATTCTGAAAAATGCTGAGTTGGCTGCCAACTAGGATGCCAACTAGATAGTTTCGGCCGAAAGGGTTTCTATCAGAAGGGTAGAAACCCCACAACATATAATAAGCCAAATTGGAAGCCGATTTGAAAGTTAAAAATAAAAAAAATATTTTTTTTGGTTTCGACCGAAACCATGTGTGCCACGTATACGCCACATGGTTTCAGTCAAAACATTTCCGATTGAAATTAGTTCGCTCAGAACTATTTATTAGGCTGAAAGTGTGACACAAGTTTATGCTTTTACCCTTTTGTAATAGCTTTGCCCATTCTTACTTGTAAGCTCTATAATTCTTTGGTAGCCATTCTTAGCTCCTTTTATAGTTGTAAAATCATATTGCTTTCTATATCCCTTTGGCATGCCTTGGTGACCTTCATTTCCCCAAATCCTCCATACACAACACAAAACATACACACTTTATAAATCTTTGTTAGTTTTACAAGTTTTTAAAGTATATTGTTTATCTGTATAACATAGAGCATGTTAGGCTAAACTCACACTTGCATGTAGGATTGAGATAAACTAAATAGGTATCTAGTTGAGGTAGATTGCCAACTAGTCATAACCATTGTCTTCTCCCTAATATATAGGTCCATGTTGCATTTCTCTCTACACAAATATCAAATTCCCCTTTTGTTAAAATCACAAGTTTTCATAGGTCAAGGCATACCCACTCTAAAAATTTGAAGTTCATATGATGTAACAACACCACCATAATTTTCCAATTTCTACCACAATCATATTGCCATCCATTGTTTCTAATTGTTTTTGCCTACATTATTGAGGATTTTTAGCAACTTCAAATTTTGGATATATTGGGATGCTACAACTACTCTTATCATTACCACTCCATACTAGATCATAGAGCATTGATTTTTGTTGTATTTGACTACACAATTCTATCATAGACATCTAATTTATCAACTGACAAATCAAGGGCACATTCTCTTACCTTTCCCCTTCCAAGCATTTCTTTTTGTAATGTCTTTTCTTTAGATTTTAGACAGATTTTAGACAAGTTCCTTTTTTGCAAAGTAAACCAATAGTATTTATTAAATTTATTTTCATTTTCATTTTTGTTCTTTTCCCCCTAAACAATGTATTTGATTATTAGTTTAATTTTTTGATAGGTAAATGTGGCCACATGAACCACACCCTTTTATATTAAAACAATAAGATAATATAACTTTTGTTTTTGGATATAAATAAAATGGCAAACAAAACATGAGCTATTTAGAAAGCCCTTTTGTAAAACACATCTAGGATATGTATCTATCATACTAACCTATTTGAAAGTTTCCCAAAAGCAAACACACTAAATTTAGGCCAATTGTTGTAGCTAGAGCTCTCCTCCATGCCTTCTTTTCTTCCATTGCTTTGTCCATCTTCTCCTTTTGGTAGAGGTGGATGATAACATTTCTTAGTAGGAAGTGAATAACGTTGGTCACATTTCTTACCCTTTTCTATAACTACCTACCTAATGCTTTGCTTTTCTTGTTTAATGTAGCTTAGATTTTGGTAAGAGATTCATTAACAAGTCCCTCCTTGGTAGCAAGGAGAATGGAATTCACCACATTGGATGAAGCCAGAAGATCTAGGGCAAACATGCCCCTACATCAACCACCCCCTTTTTGTAGTCATATTCATTGATGGCCTTCACCAATTTGTACTTTGTGATATAAATATTATTGATGCAAGCTCAAGCTATTGCTTGTACCATACCCTCTTCTATCAAAAAATCCATCAAATTGGACAAGAAGATTGTGGCAATGATGTTGTTAGGTCATTACTAGGGGATTCCATAAAAAATTCTAGCCTAGTAATCTTGTAAATCAAGTAGAGAGGAGCTAATATTGATAACGTACCTTAATTTCTCCTAGAAATCTCTTTGTTGGCAACTTCTCCCACTTCTAAGGCTTAAGATAAACCTTTAGATTCATGTTTTTCTACTAAACTTACGTCTTAAATACATGAATTTATCTACTAGACTAACAACATCAATATATATTTTCTACCATAATTACAATTGCCCATCATTTTACATTAGTGGATTTATCTTGATTATTAATTTAATTACTACATATTAAAAAATATTTATTGTTAGTGTGAACATGATATATTACCTAACTAGTTTCATAGGTTCTATTTGCATTTGCATATTTAAGCTTACTTAGGTCATTTACTTTTTGTGTCTCATATCATAGGATTAAACTCTTGTCATGACCTTAATTTACCCTAGAGCTTCATCCTCATGTTTATAACAAGGGTTTCATCATTGCATATTGTATTAATGGCATTTATGCATCTAATGAATTTTTTGGCTTCATAGTATTACCATTGCTGCTCTCTTGGTTAGAAAGTTGTTTGATTCTAGGTGATCCTTGTGCTATTGTGGGGTTCATCAACTCTTACATTTACTTTCACATTAAAGTAGTTCTTTTATTTCCTTTCAACTTGATGCATATTGTATTTATTGACCTACTTGTTTATCCAATATATGGCTCGTCACGAGCACACAATTTGACATATATCACTTTATTGTTTAGGTCTTAATTTATTTTATTGTGATACTTGGGTTTTAGATTTTAAAATATGGCATTAGAATATCTAATTCTTATTAAATATGCCTTTAGCGCATTGGGAGGAAATCCTAAGGTGCCTCTAAAATGTCTTAATTCTTTGCTCAAGGTTCTCTTAGGTTTATCGGCTCAAGGTTCTCTTAGGCTTATCGAAAAATCTTAAGGACATTTGTTTGTTTTTAATTTTATTCTTAAAAACTTTATTTAATATGTTAATGATGCAGATTAAGGGTCAGATATTCACTTAAGGACAACCAGTCCTTGCAGCTAATTACACATCTTACACAAACACACTACACAACTAAATGCGAAATAAACACATGCTTCATTTTATTGATACCAAACTTGCAAACCATTTACATCAAATAACAGACTATAAAAATCTGTAACAACATTACAAACTTGGCCTTTCATGACCTCTCATATGCATTCTTCTTTCAGGTCAAAACTCCTTCCTATTACTGATTTTCCTCTATCTATTCCAGTCCAAACTCTTTCCAAAATGACGCTGAAACTTTAATTTTTCATTTCCCATTCTCACTCAAACAATGTCACCTCCATTCTGGGCTTCTCCTTCTGCATAGGCCTTTTTTTTCTGTTATTGCAGCCTCAAAAGAGGCGTTGGAAGTCTAATTTAGGCGCCATCATGCATATTTTAAAATGTGCTAACTTCCATCCAATGCGTTAAGATTCCTTGTAATTATTTTGCTCCCCACCTATATGCTGGATGCCACATTTGCTGTCTTATTTGAGGCAATTATTTTACCATTTTTTGGGTGCCACTATACCTCCTCAACCCAGGCGCTTCACCTTCATTAATTTAGAATCATTTTCCTTCTTTTGAAATGCTTTCTTTTGCTTTAAAATGTTTGCTGAAAGTTGTCAAGATGACCTCCTTACATTAAAAAATATCTCTGTAAAATCATTTTAATCTAGTCTTCACAAGTTTTTCAAAACAATTGTTTTTTAAAAAGAGCTCATGGAGCTCCAAAACTATGTTCAGACGAAATCTTGAATTTTGTTAGTTTGATCAAATCAAGGTTCCCTGACATGGAGAGATACCTGAAACAACCAAAACAAACTAGAACTGAAACCAAAACTGAAAATATTTTTGTTCGATGTAGAATCCTCTGGGACCTGGATGCTCCTCCATTTAAACCATGTTTAAAATGTTCTTTGTGGAATATTATAAAAAAATTCTTAGACTTGTTAGAAGGCCTTGGACACTTGTTTGCCTCTACATTAGCTCTTAAAAAGTTAAGAACTTCTATCTAATATTTCAAATCTTGTTCTAAGTGTTTCTTAAGTTATAATGACTAATTACTAGAGTATAATGGTTATTAGGGGTCTTAAAAAATATTTATAAATGATCTAATTGTTAATTTTATGGATTGGTCATATTATAAAAAAAATGATTATTAATTAATTGATGAGTGAATATTAATTTATTAATTATCACTACCAAATATAATTATTTAATGAATTATTGTAGCTTACCTCGATGAGAGGATGTAATTCACCCATTTCCTATATGTAAGTAAAGGTCCCTACATGAGAAATAAATAATGTGAAAACATTGAATGAATATTGTAATCATGAAAAGGCATATGATAGAGAGGTAGTTGGGAGGGCATTTATGAGAAGGAAATCAATTAGATAGGTCTTGTGTTTCCACTTATATATTCAAATGACTAAATGATGTTTTGCAAGATTTTCTTAACAAAAAGATTCCCCATTTATGATGTACTGTAATATTAATCCTTTCTATAACTTCTATAAACTTGTAATATTAATCCTTTCTATAACTTCTATAAACTTATTTATATTGTATGTGTTACTTTAGTATTCATTCCCATTTAAGTCATTATCATAATCTCAATACTAAAATTTTAATTTACTAACACTAGTAAAAAAAAAAAACCTTACACATTTGATTGCATCAATATTTGACCTTTAATATTTCAAAGCATGTTCTTATTATAATTGTCAAAAAAAAAATATTGTGAAGATTGTAGTAACTTATCATGAAGACATCTTTATTATTGTTGGCCCTTAATAATTGTTATAAAAAATCTTCTCTAATATTTCAATCTCATTTGTAGTGTTCATTGTTAAATATTATAAGTTATAATGACTATTTATGAAGCCTTCATACTTATTTTGAATAATCTCTATTTAATATTTCAACTCTTGTTATAATTCTTTTTTATTATTAAATATTATGAAACTTATAATGACTAGTCATAAAGATAGCATATTCCACATATTTTTTTAATATCTATTCTTAAAAATCTCCATCTAATAATTCAAAATTTATTATGAATTTTCATTGTCAAATATTGTGAAAGTTATAATGATTAGGTATAAAATTATTTATTATTATCAAATCCTTAAATATTCTAATATTTCAAATCTTGTTCTAAGTGTTCTTTGTCAAATAATATAAAAGTTTCAATTACTAATTTTTCTAATATTTGAAAATTTATTTTACATATTTTTTGTCAAATCATATAAAGTTATAATGACTAGTCATGTGATTCTTTTTATTATTATTGAAACGAGAAAATATCTTATAAATTTATTAAGTTAATGTATTTAATAAGATTTTAATATTTGGTGGATTCATAGTGGATCAATCAACTTCACTATTAAACTAACAATCACTTGATAGAGACCAGTGGTATTGAGAACAAATTAATGTGAGAATTCTCTTAAATAGTGTTCTATCAATGAATCATCATCTTTTCTTTTATTGTGAGGATAAATATCCCAACAACCTTTAATTTCACCTTTATTTTTAGCTCTCTTATACTATATTTACAAATTCAAAGGAGAAGAGTTGAATTATTCAACATAACATTGAGGGTTGAGAAATGTAATCAATCTGAAACCTTTCTAAATCAACAAAGTTTAAAATGACTTCCATTCATCAAGTGATCAAAAGTAGAAAAAAAAAATATGTAAGAAAAAAGTAAATTTGGTAGAGATGATAAATGGTGCTTTCTTTTGAAAGGATATGAAAAAATGAACTTTGATGGAGCATCAAAAATAAATTTAGGCTTGGTTGGAGGAGTGATATTGCAAGATTCTTGTGGAAAGTTCTTGTATGATGACTTTTTTTTTGGAAGCAAAATTAATAATGAAGAAAAATGGGAAGTTTTGCTTCAAGATATACATGTGCCAAAAGCTTAAAAAAATAGAACACTAATAGTGATCAATGCACTTGAGAAAGGATCAACTACAATTGACAACTAAATCATTATGTAGAGGAGGTTCAAGGTTTAAAAATGCATTTAGCTTATATACAATTCTACCAATATCAAAGGCTTCTAAATTTTTTCTATTGAGAAATGGGATAGTATGAATGAAGTGCATGAATTACAATTTTGTTATTTATTTTTAGCCTAGTATTTTAGTGTTTTGTTGTTAGCTTAGTAGGACTAATCATTGTTATAATGTATAATAATGTTAGGGTTTAAAAGTGGTCTATATAGTATGCATACTTTTTATTTGGAGATGAATATGTTTATATAAAAATGTTTTTTATATCGAAAGCATGACCTAATAAAACCACAACTATTTAATCTAAAAAATCTAAGTGACCCAATAAAATCACAACTATTTAATCTAAAAAATCGAAGTTCAAAATGGACCTTTTATGAATATTAAGTATAGTGGAAATTATAAATATGTTAGCAATATAATTTTTGATATGAAATTTGTGTATAATGAATAAAATTATATTATTGGGTTAATCCTATAGTGTGATGGTTAAGTGGTGGCGTTGTTGTTGTGGTCATAGGGTTCAAGTCTTTAGACTTGACCCACAATGTTGAGGCTGTTGTTAGCATTCATGCCTGAGGTCCAACTCTTCGCTAGGTTGGTGTGCTCGTGGGCCCTATGCCCTTGTTGGGCTATCATATTTGCAAGGTTGAGGTCCAACTCTTCGCTAGGTTGGTGTGCTTGCGGGCCCTATGCCCCCTGCTGGGCTACCGTGTTTGCAGGGTTGAACTGTTAGATTGCATTCATGCCGGGGAGGAGGTCCCACATTTGTGGACTCCAATGGAAGGTGGCCCCTTACAACCACTTTCACCAAGCCAAAAAAGAAAATTATATTGTTGAAATTGTTAGTAAGTAAAAGAATTGAAAAGTAAAATATTAAGACTATAACATTGAAATATTTTTTCAATGTTTTAATCTAATTAATGCACTTTTATATATAGAACTACATAAGTTTTATTTTCTTAAAAAAATATGAAACTTCTAGAACTAATAATATATTTTAAACATTTTTTATTCCTAAAAGAATTATGAAACCTCTAGAACTAATAATATATTTTAACACTTCTATAAAAATATAATGATAATGTATAATTATTTGTATAATTTTAAATTAATTTTATTATTAATTTTTTAAATGAATTATTAACTTGGATGTTTGATATGAATGTACATTTTATAGGTATGAAAAAATTTAAAAACCAAAAATTAAAATAAACATAAGTATATATAATATGTGTCAATTAAAAAGGGTTGGAAAAGACACTACAAGCTAACTAAATATATTTTGCTTTCCTATCTTTGTAAACCATCATAACTCTATGATGAATAACATCCTTGCTGTCATAACCTCCTCCCTTAAGACATTTATTAGTACTATGATTTAGTATATTATCAACATTTTATATCATATTAATATGTTTTGAAACACTTTGTTGGTTGAACATATTTAAAGTCATTTTTTTTTTATATAAATATTAAAGGGAGTTTGTTTGGCAATATTATTATTAAGTTCACTTTTTAAAAAAAATTCTTTTTACCTCTTTTAAGGAATTTTCTTTTAGATTCACTTTAATGTTTAATATATATGATTATTTCTTAGTATTGTTAGTATTTAATCTCGCTATACCCTAAAAATAAGTTTAATTAATATTTATTTTTAGTAGATACAATTTATCATTGTTGAAATAAAGAATACGGATATTCATAAATTTAAATATAAAATAAGGTGTGGGTTATTACACTTACACATAACTCTAACAACATCCTTTTTAAAAAGTGAAGGCATCTTAAAAAATGGAAATTAAAAATTGCCTTCCCTTAAATAATTCTAAAGTTATTGATACATATTGCAAGACATTCGAAATAAACTTCCATATCTTCAATTAACATGACAATAGGATTTGAAGGATAAATATGTGAAGCTCTGAACATACCAATGTTATCACCATAAATTTAAAGAAAAATATCTCTGTATGAGCTTTCCTTTACATAGAACACCCCTTTGAGATAAGGGAGTGAAACATCTATTACCTAGATATATAGTCACCCACTTTAGCTTCCAATTTTTTAATCAAAGTTATCAATAATAGATTCTCTAGTTCATAAAACTATAGCTTTCCCTGGGCCATCCTCCCTAAGCACCTCTTTCATAAAGGTCAATGAGGAATCATATTTAATTTTTGAGCCTCTACTACATAACAACTCCACCATAAGGAACATCTTGACCTCTTTTCCTATGTAACATCCTTGATGAACAAATAAAAACCAATATAAACTTACAAGAAAAAACAACCAAGGCTTCAAAACACAAACACAATGAATTCCGTAGAAATAGTAGCCCAAATGATATACAAAAACTAGCTTCACATATGCCTACATGTAAAATCCTTAATTATCTTATAAGGATACATGCGAGATTGTTTGGAGCACTTTAGTGGCTTAACATCAATACATCCCACTTGATGAAGAAAGGGGAACATCATCATTTTGGCCAATAAAAGGTTGGTATAGGTGGTAGAAAATAAGGAATTTCCTTGACCTTCTCCCATTCTTTGAGTCACACTTGCATTCACCATAAATCTACTACACAATTATTCTGTAATAATGGCTAAAATTAATGACCTTAACACAAACATAAATAATACATTGAGTCACACTTGCATTCACCATAAATCCACTATCAATTAATTTTTCTTCTACAATAATGTTCCTAATTTGACCTTGACACAAACATAAATAATACATTGAAAATCCCCTTCTACCTCTAAAAGTTTACATTTTAAAGATGATGCGAGTTTCAAATATTTAAGGAGTGCTAACATTTTCGCTTCATTAGTTGATTTGGAATCAAGAAGGAAATAAATACCTTTAATAATTTTTTCTAAATAATTCTCAATAAGCACATCCAATTCAACTCCTATAAGATGTAGAATAACTTTCACTACACCATCAAATTAAGGTTGTGAAATCCATCACTAGGTGGATTTCATTTCCTTGCTAAAATTCTCCTTTGTTTCTTGATTATCCCATTAATAGGGATAATCACACATCTTCTTATACAAATATGAAAATATAATGTATATTTATTTCAAACAATAATTTAACATTTCAAATATTGTCATTATTAAATATTGTTATGCAATTTTTTTTAACAAGTTAATTGAGGGTTCAATCTAGGTATTCATCTAAAGATAAAAACACTATTATAATAAGGTTTTAACTAATCTAGAATAAACTAAAAAGACATACTAGCACTAGAAAAAAAATCCTAGACATCAAGCTAGGCTTAAGGAAATAACCGAAGACAATGAAAATAGAACTAAGCACTAATAAGCTGACTCAATTATTATGAGGGATCTATAGTTGAGTCCTCCTTAAGAAACAACTGAATGCTAGGATTAATGAAGGATTTGTAAGAGGCTAGAGACATCACTTTTTGAAATAGTGATAAGTTATACAAAATTGAAATTCAAAACACCGATCATAAATGAAACATAATATTTATCCATATATAAAAGTAGGTCTTGATAATAAATAACTAAATCATCATATTTTTTTTAGATAGGGAATGAGCAACATGTTGCAACTTAGTCTATCGAGGGAAAACCATAATATCTTCCTCCTAAAACAAGTCTTCCTAAAAATTATCATCTAATAATATTATGCCATCATTGGGAAGGATTGGATTAAGAATCAATTCTTTTGTAGTAGAGTTTGAAACCTTGGCACTAAGTTTGATGCCAAAATCCTTTGCAATGAAAATCATAGTTTGCACAACGGTGGTATTACACATACTATCCTCCCTATAACATTCTTGATAATATGTAAGTTCATTACATCTTAAATATAAAATATCATATGAAGGTGGTAATTAAAAACCATAACATTGTATGAAAAATATTGAAGTGAATATCGACATTTCATTTTTGTACAACCATGACTTGATATTGCCTTGCAAAAATTTGCAACATAAAACACACAAAAGAAAACATTAAAGCTAATCTTCATCTGCATAAAATAAGAGATTGAATAGGCCTATTTAAATGCCAATTCACATGTACCATAGTGAACGACACACAAAAATAATATAAACACCATGCAAGTGGTGTCAATTTTAATTTATCTTAATCCTTCCTTCATTTAAAGAATTGATAAGTCTCACCATCATTAAATAATTGAGGCATATTGAAATGATGATTAATATTATGTTTGAAAGGAAGAGAATGTTGGAGTTGAGAAGATACAACACCACAGAAGCCCAAAAGATCTTTGCAAGCAAATAACCTGTTACAAGGAGAAACAAAGAGAAGCAACAAAAGAAATGCTCAAGAATATGGAGCAATGTATTCACCTGAAAATGTAAAATGAATTATGATACAAAAGATAGTTTTCAACTACATATAGATGAAAACCCTAAAAAGGAAAACCCTAGACTTGCACAATAATAATTAATAAAGTAATTAATTATTATGTACCTAATGTTAGCTTAAGTGAAAAAGAGATAAAAGGAAACTTTACGTAATTAAACAAATATTGTTTAATTAATAAAGTAAATGTCCAATTACTCTAACATCCCCCCTTAAGATAGACATAGGGAGAAACTAAAACCTAGAAGAAGCTACTAAAAGTAAAAGCAATGGGTTCTAGCAACAAGGCCAGATCAGGTACCCATGTACAAAATCAATGCAAACTAAATGAAATGGGGTAAAGGAGAAAACCAGTGGGAACAAAACTCCTCTCCAAAATAGAATGCAAGGAAGAAATGCAATGCACTAATGAAAGAAGGATAGGAGGTGGATAACATAATACCCCCCATAGACAACTTCTATCATATAAGTACATGTACAATGATCTCCATAGGAGATATAGAAAGAGAGAAGGAGGCCCCCCCACAATGAAGAAAATCCTGTCACAATGGTAGATGCCTAATGTAGAATCCAAAAGGAGATCCTGAAGCGACAAATAATATTCCTCCCCTTGGGAAGAAACGGATCCATGGACCTGTATCGAAGAAAGCCTATGAAGAAGGAAGAACCAATCTGTCTCAAGATGTGTGACATGATAGGATGCTGAAGAGTCTCACTGTCTGAATGGAAACAAATAATGCCAAATCCAAACTGATGTGGAGAATACTGAAATGCAACCTATGAATGCACAGATAATGGTGGGCGAACAGTGATAACCTGACTGTCAAGTTAGAGGAGATGAATGTCCTCAAAGTAATCCTTCAAATTTGCAATATAGGATTCAACAAACAAGAAAGATATGTCTGCAACATAAGAGTCCAAAGTAGCTATGTCTGGAAGATGTATGATTCCCTTCTGCACTGAATCAAGAACAACAAGAGATGCTGATGAAGTCTCAGTCTGAAGAGTAGGAACTGTGAGACAAACCTCTGATCCATCAGAATATGTAAGGGTGTCTAAATACTCAAGCTCCTGTACAGTATCATGATCAAATGGTGTATTCTCTCGCCAAACAATGGGTATGAAACAATCTGAAGCAGGATCCTCTGGGAATGGAGATAGAATAGGGTCTCCATGGATCTCCCAAAGACATGTCCAAAGTGGGTGAGGACAATCAATGCTCGATATAACCAACACAGTGTCATGATCAACATTAGACAATATAAGTCCTACTATGTGATTTTTAATAATATCCCATGCTAATCTGCCCTTTAAAGTTGTTGGTTCAGGTATGAGATCATACAAATAAAGCAAAATATTAAGCCACCTACAATGTGTAAGTATACCCTTTGCCCATGACTCATAATTACCCTGTTCCAGAAGAACAACTGAAGGGTGAGTAGAGAAACCCATGATAACTCTTCAAATGAAAAAAAACTAAAAAATCTGACCTTACAACATTTAGATCAAATTAATATAACCCATTCCACGCAAACAAAACCCATGAAGGAGCCAGAATGACCAAGTAATTGAGCAAAGTGTAAAAACACACAAAGCTGAATAAAAAATACCTGGTAAATATTCTGATAAAATAGACTATAGATCTGGAAAGAGCACTGTAACACCTTTCCAACGCCTATTCGTTTGCGCAAAACGGACACCGTGGCCAAAAGTTATGAATTTTTCAAAAACTGAATTTAGCTTGCAATAAATAAATTTTCTAACAAAAAACGTTTATTTCTAACTTGATTTCTGGAAAATCTACTCACTTTTTGTAGACAAAATTAAAAACCCAGAAATATTTTGATACTAGAAACAAAACCCAGAAATCGTTTCTTGATCCAACTAACAGAATACGAGAAAATATTTTTTTACCCAAAAATCGTTTTTCCTGCAAATGAGTGAAAACTGAATTTTTGAAGCAAAAATGATGACGGCTCCAATAAAAAATGGCTTGCAACAAACTCTTGTAGCTCCAAAAATCTTCAAAACAAGAACAAACAGCTGCAGATCTGAAGCTTTGATACCATGTTGGAGTTGAGAAGATACAACACCACAGAAGCCCAAAAGATCTTTGCAAGCAAATACCCTGTTACAAGGAGAAACAAAGAGAAGCAACAAAAGAAATGCTCAAGAATGTGGAGCAATGTATTCACCTGAAAATGTAAAATGAATTATGATACAAAAGATAGTTTTCAACTACATATAGATGAAAACCCTAAAAAGAAAACCCTAGGCTTGCACAATAATAATTAATAAAGTAATTAATTATTATGTACCTAATGTTAGCTTAAGTGAAAAAAAGATAAAAGGAAACTTTACATAATTAAACAAATATTGTTTAATTAATAAAGTAAATGTCCAATTACTCTAACAGAGAATCCTCCTTAAGCAAAATTAACTAATTCCAATCATTCAAAGTATCTGAAATTTGTTAGAAAAATAACTGATTCAATCTCAATGTTAGTAAGACAATCTACAAAATTATTACATTCTTTGACAAAATCAAATCTTAAAATTAGTTGGTGAACTTTCTTTATAAAATTATTCAACCTTCGATCCATAAAAGAACTATTTTGAAATAGTTAATAAATCTCCTTCCACTTCCAACTTTATGCAGCCCAAATAAATTACTATTTTAAGAATTTACCACATTGCCAAATCTTTTGCTTATTATATAATTAAGAGCTCAGATAGATAATAACACCTCTAATAAGAAAGCTAAAAGAAAACAAAAAGAACACTACAATACCTACCAAACTTAGATTACTTATAATTGTACCATCAAATTATAAGTTATAAATGTCCATTCAAAATAGAGAAGATACTTAAAAGGAATCATGAATTATCTTACTATTTATATCATATAATATTGCCCATGATTCTTTGTGCTTTCAAAAAGTAATATAAAATATATGATATTTTAAAGAGCTTTGAATACATATTTTTCGAAATTAAATCTACATGACATGTCTTCCATTATTCTTATTTGTTGAATGACTTTCCACTCTATTAGTTTTTAGGGTAATAATTCATTTGCATGATTGAAAAAGGAGAACTTCCAAGAATGATTATAATGAACTTTTAACATCTTATTACATAGCTCTTTACAGGTGGATACACTTGTCTTAAAAGCCACTTTTCGAAAATGAAAGATAAATAGATAAATAATGTTATGATGGCTTAAGGGGCCACTTGATAAGGTTTTATTTTTTATTTATAATATGTTAAAATATATATTACATAGACATCTTTGTGGTTGATCAATGTTCGAGTTTCCTTGCCTTTCATCACTTTTAGATGGTCATACAAAGTGGAACTTGTATTTTGTACTTTTCCTTTCTCTTCACATTACTTCATATTTTTACTTTGCCTTCTTATAGAACGATATGCCATGCCAAAGGTTTGATGATGGAATGCTATCTTATATATTAATTGTTAGATTATAATTATTAAATAATTTTGTAGATATATTATTTGTTAGTATTAAAGAAAGTTGGTTAGTAAAAATATTTTTTACATTAGGAAAAGATAATAGAAACAATATGGTCAAATTAATTTTAGAAAAGGAAATATAATAAAATATAATAATATAAAAAATATTTTAAGTAACAGTTTCATAGTAAAGGTGTTAGTGATTTTATGTATTATTTAGTGATAATATAATCTTCAAAGAATATCTGTTTTCATGTATAAGTATTATGTTTGAAATAATTTTGGTAGCGCAAAGATAAGTAATACAATACCCATCCCAAATACCGAATAAATAGAACAAGCCAAAACTACAAACCATAAATGATTTTACAAAACTTTGGATCAAGAATCCACGGGTTAAACATGGTTCCCAAATAAAAGCCTAACATTTAATGACCCTATAATGTTCAACCTACTAAAAATAAGATGTAACTCCCATGTCATAATTTTTTTCATAATCCGCCATCAAACTTGGGTGCTCCACTTTTGGGTCATTACCTCCATTCAAAGATGCTTTAACACACATCATTCAAGTACACACCATAAGCTAGTCAAAATTCATAGTCCACTATGTAACCTCCTATTGCATGCACTTATGTGCATCATAAAATATCATATCCCTTATTCATCTTATTTCATATATTATCTTACACATCTTACATAAAATTAACAATCTCATTACCTCTGTTGAAAGATGCTTTAAGAAACACCATTCAAGTACACACCATAAGTTAGTCAAAATTCATATTCCACCATGTAACCTCCTCTTACATGCACTTATGTGCATCATAAAATATCATATACCTTATTTATCTTATGTCATAGATTATCGTACAAATCTTACATGAAATATACAATCTTATAGTTTTCATATTATAAAAATACACATGGTATAAATGTCACCTCAAATGGGACACCTTTTTCTTATGAGTACAATAAGTAAATACATTAAATGAAGAAACAAACATTAGGATTGCAAGTTGTACAAAACCTATCCTAACATTCTCCTACTTGTGTATACCCCACAAGAGCAAAAGGGAAATCCAAAAATATGTAAACTATTTGCTAAAGGCCTTGAGGCTCATATATTTATTGCACCATCTAAACTTCTTTGTGCTCACAATATTTGTCAATACATCTATAATATTTGTCAAAGTGTCAACTTTCTCTGTCACAGCCCTCTCATTCTCCACCATATTATAGATAAATGAAACCAAACATCAACATGCTTCGTCCATGCATAAAAATTCAAGTTCTTTTCTATTTTGATCGCACTTTGACTATCCCAATCGATTTGCATTGCTCCTCGACTTTTCCCAACATTTGAACATAACCTCTAAAGCTAGTCTACCTCCTAGGCATGAGTAACTATCATCTAGTCTATCTTTGTAGTGGATAAAATATCTACAACCTACTTCTTATTCATCCAAGTAGTTGAACCATATAATGGGCTAAAAAAATGAATATTGGTTGACCTCTTACCATCCATATCTCCTACCTAATTTGAGTCCACAAAACCTTGAATTTGTAAGTCTTTAAGATACTGTTACAAACATAACCAACATTGCTACAAACATGCTATAGGTGTCTCAAAATTCCTTTGTAATAGAAAATACAATAATTTATAGTTCCATAAATATTTAAAGACTCACTTCATCATTATTTAGTGCTCCTTGCTAGGTTTAGCCATTATAATGTCCCCTTTTTTATCCCTAATATTTTCGACGTCCATTAGCCTAGAGTCTCGTAGGCTACCTAGAGGAATTTCTAGAGTTTCCAAGATTCTTGGAGGTTTCTCATTTGGTTTTTAGGAGGTTATTGCAGGGGTTTGCCAGAGAGTTTTCTAAGTCTTTTTGGATTTTTTTGAGATCCTTAGTAGGCATTCATTGTTATTTTTACTAGTTACCATTTTTAGTAAGTCACAACTACATCTCATAATGTGCTTATTTTGAGCTTGGACACACTTACTATTTTTAGTAAGTGTTATTTCTGCCAATGGTTTTGGAAATAATTTATTACAAGGTTACTATTTTTGGAAGTGGTGGTAGGTGTACTTGGTGGCATCTTGATATTGTTAGTAGTTGGCTTCTCCACCATCCTTGGAGTTCAAAAAAGGAAAGGTTTGCAACTTAAGTTAATTTTATAATGTCAAAGTGACCCCTTGGCCCCCATGCCTAACACTTGTTGACTTTAGATGTTTTAAAAATACAAAATTAAAGAATGACTATGGTGGATGCCAAATAGAGGTTTTTAGTGAATTTTAATACTTTATTTCTCTCCCTAAGTGTGGCATCCCCTTTCGGAGGGAAAGAGTTTTCAAACTTTTGGGTCTCAAAAGCTATATATATGCCCTCATTTGCTCTCATTTGGTTATGCTAATTTGTGACAACGAAGTGCTATCGAAATGTAAAGAGATCTCCTTGGGATTTGAGGATGAAATCCCTCTAAGTCAACTTCAGTTTTGAGATTGAAAGATATCTCCTAGTTGAATATTGGTGTAGCTCAATTTAAGGGGTTCCAAGTGAGCTTATGTTGGCGATGGATTCCTTGTTTCTTTCAATTTTGGGTTGCTTTGATGTATTCTAGTTTTTCTTTGGTGTGTTAACTCTTCTTGTAGCGTTTGAAGGCTTTTTTGAGTGTTTTATTAGACTTGGGTGTTGATGGTTCATGTCTTTTCATAGCTTAGTTGACCGATGTTTTTTCTCACGTTGGCCGGAGAAGCTAATATCATTTTGTGGGTGTTTGATCATTGTCTTTCTCATTCTTGGGCACCACTTTTCTCAAGATTTGGTGATTTTTGAATGAGTATTGGATTTTTGGGAGTGGGTTGACCTACCTAGGAAGGTCATACCATCTAGCTAGAGACGTTTTGAGTGGGTTTATTGCTAATCAATCCATTTTGAGGTTACTTAATAATTTACATTGGATGCTTAGGCCTTCCTTGTCTTTTGCAACCGACTTGGGGTGATTCTACAGAGTAACAAAGAAGTTATGTTTATTGGGTGTTTGCTCATTGGGGTTTTAGGCTTGTTGTTCTTGCATATCAAACTACTATCCAGTGTATTCAATTTGTTGCAATGACTCTTTTGACCTCCATTGACCTATAGAGGACCTTCTTTGAGGTATACTTGTGATATTTTGTGGGGGTTTTCTCATACTTTCATTATAGCATCTTGGGGGGAGTTATTCTTCATATTTCCATCATTTTCCTTTCATGACAATTGTATATGATGAAATGATATAATTTATGTCGAGCTCATTGTCACACCATTAGTAGTGCCATTGGTGAATTCTCTTATATTTGTATTTGATACTCACCCCACTAAAGAAGTAGTTGCTCTCATTGAATAATTAGTTGAGCCTTTATTTATGCTTTTGATTAGGGGTAAAACATGTTTTGATGGGACCTAAAACCCATTACAAACCGATTTTGAAGGGCTCTGTAACCCTGTCAAAGTAAATCATGTTGCATATGAGATAATATGTAAGTCATTATCTAAGCCAAATGGTAGCAACATCAAATAGATAAACATGACTATACAAGCTGCAACAGATAAAAGATCAAGGGAGAAGAGTCCCTTTACAACCAGGTTTTAACCAAGACCTTGAACCCTTTAGGTGAACAAAGAAACTACCTACAACAACTAGACAACAGTAAACCATCCGCTCAAGAAAGACACCTTTGAGCCAAGAAGAATAGACAAATTAATGGTGTAGAACACCATTAAACCTCTAAACTAAAACAACAACAAATCCAAACCCCCACCTCAATAGGGGAGTTAGAGAGCACAACATAACCCTAAAGCACAATAGCTTTCTTGCAGCAGTACCTAACCAACACAAACCCCATCTCCACCTCAATAGGAGGGAGCTCCCCTCTATAAGAGAGGAAGATATGAGAGTCCCAAACTCCAAAGAAATCACTCATCAACCCAGACAAGCTCCACCTCAATAGGATCAAGCATAGGAGAGAATTACTTCTTACCAAATCTACAACAACCACCTCCACCTCAATAGAAGAGGACTCCCCCTCAATGGGAGCAGTCTCCACCTCCATAGAAGACACCACCAATAGATTTGGAGAGAAATAAAAAACTTCAAAAGGAGGGAAAATCAAAACCTCCTTAGGTTCAACAAGATACAGGTGCAAGAAAGAAGTAGAATGCACCTCAGCCAATAGGAAAAAACACAAAAGCTTCTGACCTTTCAAAAAAAAAATTGTAACAGCTTAGCCCACAAGTGACCCTTAGTCACTAGCACAAAATAATAGGGACCTCCATTCCTGTAACAATAGACCATCTGGGTCTTAAGAGAAGACATGAAAAAAGACCCAGTTGATAGCCAGAGAACAAGATGAAGAGCATAGTAGAACCACCAACAACAAATCTCCCCCTGGGTTATGAGAAATAACCCCACTAGCTAGAGGGCACACAACACACAAAAAAGTGAAGAAGCTACAAAGAATTCCACCACATCCAATGCCTCAAAAAAATCAGTCTTCCAATCAAGAACAAAGGCCGACTAGAACACCACCGAAGGGCCAAACCATAACCTCACGACCACAGGAAAGATACGTTTCATAAAACCACTAGCCTCAACAAGCAAGGAAACCAAAATAAGAAAAAGAGACGGTAGAGAAAAATCCTTGCTACTCAACCAAGAAAACACCACAGAAGAGAAACCAAGCAAGGCCCAAAAAATGGCCTCTCCCTCCTCAGCTCTTCCAGAAAGCAAACCCCCAACTCTAGAGTACTTCTCGTCATGCCATGTCAAAAGATGGAATCCATAAGCACCAAACATAAGGCAATGAGCCCACAAAAAAAGCAAGGAAACAACCATGATAGGAGACTGTAGGCCTTCTAAGAGAAGATTCTCACCCTCCTAAAGGAAAGGGGCTCTCAGAAAGAGCGCATAGGCTAAAAAGAAGACCCACACAATAACAAGCCCACACACCAAACTCGAAACAAAAGCCTCAGATCGACGCAAATGACTCTAGAAATGAGCCCAAGCAGGTACTTGGGGCACCACAAAAGCTTCATCCTAGTCGTTCAAGTAGAAAGAAGCTCACAAACAAGGACCACATGCTGCCAAAATAGGAAGAACAAGCTGCAACACCATAGGAAAGGAGTTTGCAAGGATCTCTACCACAAACCAGACAGTGAAAACCATCTAGCCAACATTGCCCAATAGAAGAAAGGATACCATATGCCCCAAAATTAGGGCCAAGAACCAGATGAGGCTCACCAAGTATCAAGGCAACATCTCGAATAGACAAATCTCCATCAACATCTTCCCAAAAATTTGAATCTCCATCATCCTCTTCGGATTCAGCTTCTCCATCCTCTGTAGATTTCAAACTACCCTCTCTGCGCCTATTCCTGCCACTCCTATCCATTCAAAAGTTATCCCATTCAAAAATTTAGTTTCTAATTAGCCTTTATTTATGTTGTTACTCTCGCTAAATAAGTGGTTGATTTATTTATTTGATTTTTGTTATGCTTGTTGAACAAGCAGAGGATTGTGTGATTGGTTGGATTGCGGTCAAGTGCTATTTACTTTCTTGTACTTCTCGTTGAATAAGAAGATGATTATTTTCATGCATTTGGTTTTAAGAATTACCCCACTAAAGAAGTGGTAGCATAAAAGATTTTATTTTGTAAGCCTTCTCACTGTATGCTCTCACCTTGCCCACATCGGGATTTGGGTGATAAAAAAGTGGAAGGTGTCTATTTCAGTTAGCTTGATTTTTAGTAATGCAAGATCCCCTTTCACTGTATGCTCTCAATTTTTCCACATCGAGATTTGGGTGATCAAAAAGTGGAGGGTTGCTTATTTCGTTGATTATTATTGTATTTTGGCTAATGCTAACAGGTGAAGCTTTTGGAAAAAATTGGGGTGGTTATTATAGTGGTATCAGAGCCAATGTTCCTACCAGCCTATTGGAAGATCAATAAAATTGTGAGTTATGATAATGGATTTTAGTAGGGTTGAAGATCAAATCAAGAGGAGTTATGAATAAGAGGCTACCCAACTCTTTGAAGAGTATCAACACATGCTTGACAGGTTTAGAAACATAGTTTATTTTGAATCTTTCTTGGGTGTTGTAATATCGAGACCTGGAAAAATGGGCTTGGTAAAGTACATTAGAAGAAAAATGAAAGAAAAATAAAAAATCACTATTGAAGAAGGGTCAAAGAAAGAATTTCTTTATGTGACCTGTAACCAACAAGTATGAGGAGGACTAAAATCGGTCAACATGTATTGAAGATGGGACTCTAAGACTTAAAGAAAATTAAGCTACAAGTGAAGAGCACATGACACTTCAAGATGACTATGAGATTGAAGAAGAGTCACCTATTGAAGCTGTAAATGAAGAGCACATGAAGATTAAGGAAGAGTTCATCATGGAAATTGTCAAACTAGACATGATGGACTGGTTTCAAGGAAGTATGAGTTCATTTGTTATTCCTCTAGGGGAACCTATTATTGCTTCATCAGTTCCTTACCTTGTCTTGGAAAGGAATCAAATTATGGATTGGATGATGTTGATTTCGATTGTTCATACATATGATGATTGTCCAAAAATTCTAGTATGTGGAGAACAAAGAGGTTTAGCTAGGAATGATTTGATATTGCAAGATATGGAGGTGAATGACTATCATGATGCTAGTACTAGGGAGTTGAAGAGTGATCATGAGAAGTGCATTGATTATATCTACCTTGAACAAAGCAACCAACCTTATATCACTTGGGACCTAGGTGTGATAGCCGGGCTACATATGATGAGGATCCTACATGGGACGTATTTCTCTTTGATCTTGTGATGTTCCAATCTTAGGGAACAATGGAAGCCATGAGGATGTTGCTAAAGAATCTAATCTTAAAGAGTTTAATGATGTTCTTGAACACAAATCTAATTTAATAATGCATGGATCTGATTATAAGCAAAGATTTAGTGAACTTGTGGAGTTTGATCCTCATCTTAGTGTTGAGCAATTTCATCAAGTTGATGAAGAAGGATATGAATCTAGGGATAACCATGGAGCTATTAATGTCAAGAATGAAAGTTTTGATTTCGACATGAAGCCTAACAACAATTCACCATCCTTGCATGCTCATGAGTGGAAAGGTCAATTCTTGGTGTCTGTTGAAAATGAAGTACAAGCTATATCCAAATTTGATCACACACACACACTTTGATTGAAGAAGTCTATTGGAAGGCTCATATTGAAGAGATATGGGAAGGAGCTAGGGATGGATTCACTCTCTCTAATCTACAAATTATCAAAGGCTCTTTGGAGACAATGAAGTCAGAGTAATTACACTTGATTAGAGATCAAGATTATGCCATCAAATTTGTAAATAAGACCATTAGTGCATTCCAAGGAAAAGAGAGAAAGGTTGATTAGCTTATTCTTGAGCTTGGATCAACAAAAGATATGTTAGAAAATACTCAAATAGCACTAATGGAGGTAGAAGATCAACTAGATAATTCCAAACATCTCAGGGAGAAAGAGAATGAATAAAGAGTTGAAAAAATCAAGCAAGTAA
Source organism: Sequoiadendron giganteum (assembly GCA_007115665.2). Taxonomy (NCBI): domain Eukaryota; kingdom Viridiplantae; phylum Streptophyta; class Pinopsida; order Cupressales; family Cupressaceae; genus Sequoiadendron; species Sequoiadendron giganteum. The sequence goes on from VCHN02000014.1 coordinate 164,195,967, forward strand.
TTGATGAGCTTGATAGTCTTCAAGAGGAGTTTGATTTAGAGGGATTCACAAAGAAATCAAAAGTTGCATGTGTAGATTCGGATCAACAAGATGGGCTTGAGCAAAAGGAAATGGATGAATTTCAAATTCTTGATAATTGCAAAGTCAATTTATGATAATCCACTCTTTGTGATGGAAGATGAAACATCTAGTGAAGTTTATAAGCATGAGATAAAGTGTGGTTTCCAAATTATAGATGATTTGAGATCAAATCATGAGGACGTGCCAAAATTTGTGATTGGCAATCTTCCAAGGCTGCTTGATAATGAATGCATAAGTGGGGTTGAGGATGAAATTTCTACTTTGGGAAGTGTTGGATCATGGTGAATTCAACATCCTTGACATCAAGGTGTTATCAAAACATGGCTAGGTAGCTGCTGTAAATTTCATTGCAACAATAAGGAAAGAAAATTTCAGGCTTGTTACTTAAGAAGATTGGGAGAAAGAAGGACAAAAATATGATACCTACATGTTTGACAATCCATCCCTTGTATTGAGTGATGTTTTATCTTATATGAATTATTTTTGGGAGTTGGGTTTGAAGACAACAATTGCTCCATGTTCCATAGTTGTTGATGATTTCATGGATGGGTTGTAAGGGATTACCAAAGAAGTCACAAGCTTCCATGGTGAGTAAGATGTTTTGAATGGTGTGTGGGGGTGTGATGTGTACCTTTATGGGCGTGATGGAGATAATTTTTGGTTGAGTATCCATGCTTGGGATCCTCAACAAGGATTAACAAAGCTTATTGGGTATGGAAAGAAAGATCATTGGAGGGATAAGGATCAAAATTTTAAAATTTATGGTGTTGTTACCTTCCTTACCAGCCATTCGGTGGTTCCAATTGTTCATCAAAAAATGGATTGGAAAGATATTTTAAGTAAGGGTTGGAGACATAAACATATGGTTACTCTTGGGAATGTTTCTTGGAAAAGAGTAGGCTAGGTTTTCAACTTTGAGCTTGTTTTTTGATTGCAGGACAATCGCCTCACATTTTGGGTTGCTCTCATTTAGGAGAGTTGGCACATTATTCTTTGTCAAGGAAGTAGAGGGTTTCAGTTGGAGATTTCTTTGAAGTGTTTCCAACCACTTACAAGTTGTTTGGGTGGAACACAATGCTCATCTCACATGCTTATACTTGGTAATTCCTTTGACATTGCTATTATCCTTGGTGTAGAGCGCATACATATGATTGTTCCTTGTTGATTCCAGCTTTGAACAATAACAACTATTTATTTCTTCAAGCCTTCCAAACCTTGAGAGTGCATCTCATGAAGGTTTGTGAATCAAATTCTGATAGTTTACTAACAGTGTTGGTCTAGGATAACAAACCTCCACATGCTTTGGTTCATCATTTAGAGACTCTTAGAGTTATAACATTCATATTTTTTAGAAGTCTTCATGGTTGTGTGTGGTATTATGATGATGAGTTGGTTGAAATATTCCTAAGGATTTCTTTCCTTTTAGTAAGAAGATTGGAGGAGTCACATTTGCAGTTGTGTCTCTAATTGACACCATGAGGAGATATGTTGAGTATTGTTTTGGGTTGAACAAAATTTCCTACCTATTGCCTAGGACCATGTTAGGCAATGAGATTGTAGTTATGAAATTCTTTGAGATGCTTTGGCATGAGGTGTTTCATGGTATAGATTTTTGGCCAATCAGGTAAATTCTAGATTGAGTCTTGGGAATGGTAACATTTTAGGATTAAAAGAGAGGATAGTGAAAATTTGGCATGATGGATTTACAATCATGATCAAGGTGGTGCAATGCCAACTTGGTGGTTATTTTCTGAGATGGACATGGGACCCTATGATCTTACTTGGTTTTATACGGATTGGTGTATTGTTTTTGGAGTTGTGGTGGCATTTCTTAAGGACAAGCAATTTTTGGGAAGGGAGGATTGTAATGTCCCCTTTTTAGACCTAAGATTTTTAGTATCCATTAGCCTATTCTTGGAGTCTTGTAGGCTACTTGGAGGCATTTCTAAGGTTTCCAAGATTATTGGAGCTTTCTTGTCTGCTTTTTAGGAGGTTATTGCAAGGGTTTTCTAGAGATTTTTTGAGATCCTTGGTGGGAAACCACTAGTAATTTTAGTAGTGTCTATTTTTAGTACTTACTATTTTTAGTAAGTCACAACTACATCTCAAAATGTGCTTATTTTGAGTTTGGACACACTATTTTTAGTAAGTGTTGTTTTGGGCAGTGGTCTTGGTAGTAATTTAGTGTAGGGTTACTATTTATGGTAGTGGAGGCAATTGTAACTGGTGGCATCTTGATATTGTTAGTAGTTGGCTTCTCCACCATCCTTGTAGTTCGAAAAAGGAATGGTTTGCAACTTAAATTATTTTTATAATGTCAAATTGATCCCTTGGCCCCCATGCTTAACATTTGTTGACTTAAGTTGTTTTAAAAATAAAAAATAAAGCATGACTATGGTGGATGCCAAATAGAGGTTTTTAGTGAATTTTAATAGTTTATTTCTCTCCCTAAGTGTGGCATTACCCTTTTGGAGGGAAATAGTTTTCAAACTTCTCGGTCTCAAAAGTTATATATATGCCCTCATTTTCTCTCATTTGGTTATGCTAATTTGTGATAACGAAGTGCTTTCAAAATGTAGAGAGATATCCTTGGGATTTGAGGATGAAATCCCTCTTAAGTCGACTTCAATTTTGAGATTGCAAGATATCTCCTAGTTGAATAGCTGAATAGTGGTGTAGCTCCATTTCAAGGGTTACAGTTAAGCTTCTACTGGTGATAAATTCCTTGTTTCTTTTAGTTTTGGGTTGCTATGATGTCTTCTAGTTTTTTTTTGGTGTGTTGAATCTTCTTGCAACATTTGAATGAGTTTTGGAGTATTTTATTAGACATGGGTGTTGTTGGTTCATACCTTTTCATAGCTTAGTTGACCCACCTTTTTTCTTACGTTGGTTAAAGAAGCTAAGATCATTTTTTGAGTGTTTTATAATTGTATTTCTCATGCTTGGGCACCACTTTGCTCAATATTTGGTGATTTTTTAATGATTATTAGATTTTTGGGAGTGGGTCGACCTACCTAAGGACTACCTAAGGAGGCCATACCATCTAGCTAAAGGAGTTTTGAGTGGGTTTGTTGTTGATCAATCTATTTTGAGGCTACATAATAACTTACATTGGATTCCTAGGTATGCCTTGTAATTTGCAATTGATTTGGGGTGATTATACTAAGTAATAGAGAAGTTATTCTCATTGGATGTTTGGGGTTTGGGGTTTTAGGCTTGTTGTTCATGCATATTAGACTAATGTCTAGTGTATCGGACTTGTTACAGTGACTCATTTGACCTCCATTGACCTCTAGAGGACCTTATTTGAGGTATACTTATGAGATTTTGTTGGGGTGTTCTCATACTTTCATTATAGCATCTTGGGGGGAGTTATTCTTCATATTTTCATAATTTTCCTTTCATGGAAATAGTATATGATGGAATAATATACTTTATCTTGAGCTCATTGTAAAACCATCGGTAATACCGTTGGTGAATGCTCTTGTATTTGTATTTGATACTCACCCCACCAAATAAGTGGTTTCTCCCACTGAATAAGTGATTGATCCTTTCTTTATGTTACTTGTTACTCCCATTGAATAAGTGGTTGAGTTCTTTATTTGATTTTTGTTATTCCCACTGAACAAGTGGATGATTGTGTGATTGGTTGGCTTGTTTCCAAGTGCTATTTTATTTCTTGTACTTCTCATTGAATAAGTAGACGATTACTTTCACACATTTGGTTATGAGTAGTCAACCCATTGAAGAAGTGGCAACATAGAAGATTTCAGTTTGTAAGCCTTATCACCGTATGCTCTCACCTTGCCCACATTGGGATCTGGGTGATTAGAAAGTGGAAGGTTTCTATGTTAGTTAGCTTTATTTTTAGTAATGCAAGATTCCATTTCACTATAAGCTCTCACCTTTCCCACATCAGGATCTGAGTGATCAAAAAGTTGAGGGTTTCTTATTCTGTTGATTATTATTATATTTTGGCTAACACTAATGGGTGAAGTTTTTGGAAAAAAAATGGGGTGGTTATTACAACCATAAATTGATTCAAGACTCCCACTACTTTGGAAATGTTTGGTATGGTATAAATTATAGCATACACGAGGCTCCAAAATAGACCAGTGTAAGTAACATAGCTTATGTCCTCTATCTTAGTAGGTGAAGATGAACACTATTCAACTAATAACTTTATTCTTATGGACATAGGAATGCTCACTAGTTCACAATCTATCATGAGGAAACACTACAAAATGGAGTCAACATGCTTCTTTTAGCTCAACCAAAGCTCTCTATTAGGTCTATCCAATTTGATATCCATCCCTAAGATAAAATTAATAACCTCAAGCCCATCTCGAACTACAAAGAAAAATGATATTTCAAGACCCTAATGTTACCCTTATTGTTACCAAATGTAAGGCCCACACAAGTATGTGCCTCATTGTGCTATTTTATTATGTTTTTATATTGAAACTATATTTACCACTAATATTTTGTATTTATATCAAGATATTCAATTGCGTATTTTGGATGCATATGTTATGATTTTATATATTTGGACACTAAGTATGTTTCAACTTTACTATTTTCATTTTGTATTATCTATTTGAACATTGTGGATTATGAATTACACATATTTGATATTTTGATCATGCTAGTTGTAGATGATTTTTAGTTAGATGTAATTTGATACTATATTTTGAGATTGTATCACACTATTTTTTTATATGTTGTTCTTCAAAGATCTTTGTATTATGTAGTCATGCCTCATGTTTTAATTGAGTACGAAGGTGCAATTTCTCTAATGGTGATTAATTTAGATATGATTAGGATGGATAGATATGTTGTGTTTAAATCCCCCATCTCACTCAAATTCAATTTGTGAGATGAGTCTTGTGTGTACTACTAAGCCATGATCTAAACTGATGTTGATTCTAGTTTCTTGTGTTATGTATAATCTCGTAAAGTATGTGTGTGAATTATTTATGTAAGTTTTCCTTACTTGGTTCTTGATATGCATGGTCAGTGCTTTGAAGTAACCAGTATGCCTTAAATTGATTTTGAATATTTTAATTATTAAATTCTTTAGTATTAAAAGTGTTATAAAATTTAATTATTATATGTTGTAGAAATTAGAAAGGCCACATAATTTATTTAAAATACATTAGTTAATTGAAAAGGTATTAGTTATTTGAAATGTTATTGAAACATAGAAAAATGAGGTATGATGCTAAGTTTATTATCTAAACCTAAGATCACTCCAAAGTCTCCAAGGGTTTCATTAGGATGCAAATAAACAAGGTATAAAGATTGAATTTCAACCTCAAAGGTGAGCTAATCAGACCTAGGCATGATCCTTTTGAGTATTAGAAATTAATTGAAAAGGATTTGGAATGATTAACTTAATTGAACTATATGACCTAATATGAAAAATGCAATATTCTAGAAATACATAGACTAAAATTGTAGATTGCAGGTGGATCTAGGAACTGTTAGATGATGTGTAGCTATCACCAAAATCTGGATCTAGCATGTGCATAGGGACTCAATCTCCCATGGGTGAATGGGTCTTTGATGAGGGGTTTTGAAATTGACTATGTAGTCCTCTAATGTTGGATCTGAGCTTTTGATTCTCGATTGCAGAATTTTTGGAATGTAGTCAGTAAATTATATAATCGAGTTTTCATAGCTTGACAAATTTTAGGGCTTTGAATGAAAAAATGGAGAATTTTCCTTCAATCCTCCCTCAATCCTCTTCAAACCTATAACCTGCATATTTAAGAGGGAGAAAATATTGGGCCATTTATGGGCTTGCCTTAGTCAAACCTCATGTAAGTGTTTCCACTTCCACAATGACAATGCCAATGATAGGAATGATAATTGAAAGGTAGGAATGATGAAATCACAAAGTGCTACAACTCACCACCCTTCAATGGCTCCCTTGAAGGACTAAAGTCATAAAAATCACCTCAAGGATTTGGATATTGATTTGCTTAAATTCTTGAATTCTTTGGAGACCTACAAAAGAGTTAGCCTTCACAAAACAATAATAACATGAACACACATAAACTCACATAGAATTGGAAATGATGTTAAGATCTTGAATTGCTACAATAAAGCTCTAAAATGTTTCTCTTGAATTTCTCTTGCCAATAGTTTTCTAGATTCTCCTTTTTAGATTTGAAATGATGCAATAACTAAGTATTTATATGCTATTATTCTAATTTCCCAAAAAATAAATTCCAAAAGTCGACACTTGATATTTGAATTTTGGATGTTAAAATGCCACAAACAACATATTTGAATTTTGGTCCTAGATAAGAAGGGGGATCCATTCACCCATTAGCAAATGGGTCTCGGCCCAAATTTTCAGGACACACTTAGTCGGGAGAAAAATAACAATTGGGTGCATTTATTCAATGCTTGTAATCCTTCGAAAAAAGGTTAAAAATAGGCTTTGGAATGCATAATTTGGAAAATCAGGAGGTTAATTAAGTCCAATATTCTAGGGGGACAAAACATAATGTGAAATTGTTAAGGATGATAATTTTTGACACTACATTTATCCCCCACTTTAGTGAGAGTATGAACTTATGCTCAAACTCACACCAAAGTAGAGAAATATGTCAAGAGGGGTTCAAATGTATAAATTTTTGAAGAAATAGGATGAATAAGGATCAAGGGATATGACCAAGCCCCTAGGATCCAAGATCCCATGGAAAACCAACATAAGCACAAAGGAACACACATGTATGATATGAAACAAAATAACATACACAAACATACATTTTCAAAATGAAATACAAAAAGAAGGTATAAAATAACAATTTGTATTATGCTAGGATGCATACAAAAAGGTGTTCATGACACACAATAGAAAAGTTTGATATTTTCTAGGTGAATCATAAACCAAGAAGGCATAGGGGCTAGGAAGGACCTTTTTCACTAGGTGAGCCCCCAAGACAAGGTGAAATGAGAGACATACACTAGGTCTACAAGGTGTGCCCATAACAAGGTGGCAAAAATGAGAAACACACACTAGGTCTACAAGGTGTGCCCATATAGGTCATACCGAGAGTTATACTCCTTGATAACCTTGATAAGGTACCACAAAGTGATTAATGCTAATGCTACACTAAGTTCAACTCTCGTGAACAAAGTGAGGTAGAAAAAACATCAATTTCAATGTCAATGTCAACACACCACTAACTCTAGCCCATGTGGACAAATGAAGAAAAATAATACCAATGTATGCCCACACTTTAAAGAAATTGCAAAACACCATGTTGTGTACAATTACTTTAAAGTAGAAAATGATAAATTCCATGTAACAAGAGATCATACAAGCATATTTGGAAAGACCTATGCCAATGTTATGTTGGTATTCTCCAATTGGGAGCTTGGAATGGGGCAACACGTGTCTCTTGGTATTCTATCATTTGTTGCATTTAATGTAATGTTTATCTCTCAAGTTTGGGTGCCCAAGTTGAAGGGAAATTATTGGAGCTAAAAATAGTGTCCTTTCGCATTTTGAGGAGGTATTCCAAGGGTTGGGGACGTTTGCAATGACGGGTCATCTTTGGGAGCCTTTTTTGGGGCTTAAGATGTCTTCACACATCTATAAATTCAGCCTCTTAGATGTAGAATTATGAGATATAGTTGGATGTAGATTTTCATTACAGGTACAAGGATAGGTTGAGGCATAAGGAGGTTGTTTAAAAGTGCACAAGTGCTGCCATGGTGGAGGAAAATAGGAGAATATAAGTGATTTTATTTTAATATCATTTATTTGAAGATATGCATACTTGGCCTCTCTTCTTGATGGAGTTTTTTCCCGAATGGGTTTCTCCACAATTTTTTTTATGTTATGTGATGCTCTCGTGTTGTTGATTTGTGCCTCATTGCTGCTATCTTATGGTGATATTATTCTTTACATATTGTTGATATAAGTTTACATAAGGTGGTGTAATAAAGTGTGTTATGTTGGCTGATTTTTAGCATCATTAAGAAGATGGATTTAATCATGGTAATTCCAAATTAAGACAACTTAATTTTCAGATTTGCTTATATGTTTCAGATTTTCATGTTGTTGTAACTTAAGCCTTGTATCTCATCCATTGAAGTCATATTTTAATAGATATTGAATTAATCAACAATTGTTAATAGTACTTGTTTATTTTTCATCAAAATCAAATATATCTTAGTTCAAAATATTAGAAGAAACTAACATAAATAGAAGAATACATTGGAAAATAAAATCCAATCGAAAAATTCAAAGAAGGGTGAATATATTCCCCCTTATGTTTTTGATAACATAATGAGGGGCGAAAATAGGAATGTTAGTTCGCTCGATGAAGAAATTTTATTATATTGTAAACAAATATTATGTTATATATAAATAAAATATATTTTTACTATTCACTCTAGGCATTTCATAGATTTTTGAGCGATTCTCTAGAGAAAATGCTTCAAAGACAAGACTTTTTGCAATATAGGTGAGACGAGCTCCAAGAGGGAGTCAAGTAGGGAGTAGTCTGTCAAGCTTTGAGTAATTGTTTTTCAATTTTAGTGAGTTTTTTAGCTATCTTTAGCCCCAATTTTGCCCCATGATGTGTGTTGGTGTTCGCTAACATCCAGAGGATCCATTGTTGTCTAGGGGAACACTAAAATCATGGGAAAAGTTACAAATTTTTATGTTTTTGATTGCAATAGATTTTTATATTTATAAATATTGATACCAAAATTGTATAAAATATTTTTAGCCTATGCCCACCATACAGGAGCATGTAGATAGAGCATTATTTTCTCTTTTATAGAATTGAGCATCAAATCTATCAATAGATGAGACCACATTGCTTCAAGACATGGGTCTGATCTACTAGTTTTTTCATCTCCTAGAGATACACTTCCACACTAGCATGCTCATGACACTAATGGAGAGATGGGATGCAAATACCTCGACCTCCATGCTCTCGAAAGGGGAGATGATCATTACTCTTAAGGATGTATACTATATCCTTAGGATTCTTATATGTGGTCAAAGGGTGAATATCAAGGAGAAACAATAATTAGCAATAGTTCTTTAATGATATGCTCACTTTCGGCTTGTACCCAATGATACTACGAGTCACATTTATGTATGGTGGCTAGAGTAGGGATCAATGCTTATGCCACTTATTAGAAGGAGTTTTATTACTACCATAGTTCAAAATGTGGAAATAGATGGATGTAGTGCTAACCTTTACAAGGGCCTAGTAAATGCAATCGAAGCTATGGAGGAGCAACAAACCATTTTTTCATGGAGGAAGAGTATGTTTGTGCACCTGTATAATGATTTAGGATGCTTTGTGCACCACGAGGGCATGAGTTTGATGATATGCACATTTCTATGAGTGTGGAAATTCAAGCACATCACATGCACAAGACTGTGTTGGAGTTGATAGTGAACCCCATAGCTCCCAAAAATAACCTGCAACCAAAATACCTATCACAAATGAGAGATAAAAGTAACTAATTTTCTATCCAACCAAGAGAGAAAGGAATGATCCATACATGAATCTGATATGCATTTTGTATTAAATGAATACTTGGATGATTACAAAGTACAATAATAAATTCTTATAAAAGAGTGAAAACCCTAGATGAGGATTTAATTAGATTGTGACAAGTGTCCTAATCCTATACAATGAGACAACTTGACCTATAAATAGTCCAATCTAATAATAAAAAAACACTCCTAAGTTTAGCTTAAGTAATTAAAGTAATAAGGGAAATAATAATTAATTAATGATTAATTAATTATAAAGTGATTGTCTTAATTACTCCAAAAAAAGGGTTAGTTATCCAAAATAGATTTTGTCGAATGCACCATAATCTCAAGCTTACCCACTACTCTCAAATTAGAGGTTCATTGATTTAATTTTTGGGAGATAGAGTTTTGATAAGTTGCACAACAAAGAGGTAGCATCACAGCCGTATATAGAGATGGGAGAAAGGCTCAATTTTTTGAGATAGTTGGCTAGGATATAATGAGATAGACCTTTTCTTGTTAGATACAGTTATATAGTTGTTCCCTTCTACTACTTGTGGGTTATGAGATAGTTTGATCAAGTTTAGCAAGTTACTCCAATTGTACCAACCTATGTATGTTCACATTGCAAAATTGTCAAGGTTAGAGACTTATCTTGACCTACTATCATTGTTTTTTTTATTGAGAAACTCAAACATTGAGGGAGAGGATGATTGTATATTCTTGGTTGTGGATGATGTAGGGTCACATAGGGCTACATCATCTAGTGGAAAAATGTGTGACCAAACCCTATTTTTCTTGAGGATACTCTTAGAGGGAATCCTAATGCACAAGGGTTGGGAGGAGAGATCACTAATGGAGAGGAGAGCCCAATGAGGAGAGAGTTGTAGAGGAGACACCTCAAGTGCATTAGAAGCTATTAGGGTCATTGATAGTAGAGGAAGCACTAATTTAGAGGGAGAGAGGGGAGTTGATCAGGGTAGTTGTTGTGATGCCAACCTCACTACCACCTTTGAATATGATCATAGCTCCCATAGCAAAATTTTCTATCCAAGATCCCAATTGGAAGTGACCCAAGTGAGATGATCCTTTACATGTGTAGACATTGTTGGTGTAATTAAATATTTAATTACACTTTATTAAGTTTAATTAATTTCAAATTAGGTTTTACCTTTAGGGTTTTTACATATTGCTTTATAAAAGCAAGTTATCTCATGTAATTCATTAATTTCCAATAATATTATTTGCACATCTTTTGCAAATTGTTGTTGCATCTTTGTTTTTTCTCCTTATAGAAGGCTAATCCAGGTTTTGCAGGTGAACTTGGTTTTATGGAGTTTGTTGGAATCTCTATTAGAGTACTGATTTGCAAGCCCCTTCTTAGATCCGAGAGAAATTCAATCATGGAGTTTTTTTTTGGGACCCTCAAGAGATCAACCTTCAACAATTTTTTGGTGTATTTTGGATAAAAAATGACCAATATTTTTTCTTCGTGTATTTTAGGGAATTTTTTTTTCTAGGTTTTGTTCAAAATCATGAAATACTTGTTGAGAATCAGTGCCTCAAATGTACTGGCATTCAGGTGATGTTTTGTTAGCTTGACAATTTGGTTTCAAAGTGAGCTTATTCATATTCCCTTCGATCGTCTGATAAAGTCTTCATAGGTTGATGTTATGTGTAACGTCAATGAGACAAAATGTTATCAAATGGACTCAGAGTCATGTCTCCTCAACAACCCGATACGAAGTCTTGGGTCTTCTTTGGCATGACAATGTGTTATTGGTGGGACTCTCTCTTGAGTCTCCTTGATAGACCGATGGAGCATGTGAGTGAAGCCTGTCGATCTGACTTAGTTGTATTAGAGGGACTCTTCCTCGAGTCTCCTCAATGGTTTGATAGTTGTGGCAATGTTGTGAGATCATGAAGGATTGGAACTCTAGAACCACAAGTCAGGAGTTATGAGGTTTTGGAAACCTCTGACTTACCGATCGCAAAGCTAAGCTGATGAAGGTGGGGACCACATGGGACAAGCCAATAAGATTGCATTGGGGAGACGTTACTATATCGGCAAGACTCTAAAGACATTCTCCTTGATGGATCAATGGCTAAGCTGATGGAGGTGGGGACCACATGGGACAAGCTGATAAGATTGCTATGGGGAGACGTTACTATATCAACAAGACTCTAAAGACATTCTCCTTGATGGATCAATGGCTCTCATCAGTGAGACTCAGGGACTTCGGTGGGACTCTTAACTGTGTCTCTTCAACAAGTAGATAGATTTGGAGTTGTAAAGTGAACATCGGTGAGACTTCCTTGTATCAATGGGAGGCGATTTGGTGTCTCCCCGATATGGTGATGAGGTTGACTCGGTAACTCGTGAAGAATGTTGTGGTGGGACCCAACCGTGTCAAGCTGGAGAATGATGATTGGTTGCTAACTGTTGACGGTTGAGTGACGATTACTTAGCAGATGAATCAGACATCAAAGAGACTTGATTTTATTGAAGAGAGTCTCTTCGATGGTTCAATGCAATTATGTTAGTTACCTATTATGTGACGGTTTGTGTATAGTTGTGTACAAGAAATAAATTAATTGGTTTCTTGCTTGGTCTAGAATGAAGAATGAATGTTGGATTAATATGGAGCATTTTGGATACATTTGGTTTGAGACTCTCTCTCATAGTAGTTCATTTGGATAAAATCTCTCCCTCGGTGTGTGTCTGCACTGTATATTATAAGAGTATTGTAATAGTGTGGAGTTTGTAGTCGACTAAGAGGTTGATCAAAGAAATGTAGAGAGAGAGGGAGACGTATTGCAGATGGGGTTATGTTTTTAGATTCTCTCCAGATGGAATAAGATGTAAATTCTGCTATAAAGTCTTAGAGCCTATAATTGTATTTGTAACTGTATGTTTGTTGTTGAATAATACAATGGCGATCTAGGCTTTTGGAGTGGGGGATTTTTTACTCGTAAGGGTTTTCCCCACGTAAATCTTGTGTGTTCATGTTATCTGTTTCATCTTTCATGGTAGTTGGTTCTATTTTTTGAATATGTTAATGGTGTTGTTGGAAATGGTTTAATTAGCATTGACTTTTCTCTAAGGTTCAATGTGGGAAATGAACTATGTCTAATTTTGCTTTGTGGCATAGTAGTACATTTCTTTGAGGTAATCTAAGAAAATAAAATCTAACGAAGGCACTGCTGATCTTGGATGTTTCTTTCTGAGATGACCAAAAATTTCTCAACAAGTGGTATCAGAGCCTTCTTCTGGGATTTGATTCTTCCTAGTGTGTTGTTGGTTCTGGGTATTCCTTCTGTGAATATTTCTAAGTGTGAAAAGATTGAGGAATTGACTAATGGATTTATCCTTTGGTGAGTAGAAATTCTTTCTCTTTTGTTTGAGTTCCAAGAGATAACACATAGTATGAAGGATGGGGAAGATGGAGAAACTTGAGTTGGTCATATTGAAATGATGTGACCTGAAGCTCATGAGTTG